>JAOYNU010143835.1:0-22254 GCA_026745395.1 Tympanopsis confertula | reverse complement strand
TATAAACTCTATTTATATTTAAATCTCTTTTTTTATCGAGTTTTAGAATATAAATTTTTAGGGTGGCCAAAAGGGGGTGGGGGACTCTAGATATTATTCTCTTCGAGATAGCCGATTAGCGCTTAAGTCGGCGTATAGCTGGTAAATTCTAATCGCCGTATATACTAGTACTCGTTAGTAATATCTTATACTATAGGTTTCGTAGTAGAAACTACGATATTATAGTAAACGATTATATATATTATATATATACGAATAGTAGTATCGAAAAATAATTATTTAATTTTATCTTATATAGTTATAATAAGGTAGTAGTATATTAGATATATATAAATTTATTAAAATACGCTATAGTAATAAGTATAATTATTTTTATATTAAATCTATTTTTAAGCTATAATTTCTAACTTATAAATAATTAATTTATACTAGTAATTATACTTATAGTTTACTAAAGTATACTTCTAGTACGATTCTATTAGCTATAAAGTATCATAATCGTATATAATACTATATTTATAAGATCTAATTAGTTACTTATTATATACTTATTAGTAAGTAATTATATAACTATAATCGTAGCCGAAGGTATTAATATCGGCTTAAAAGTCTTCGATCGAGACGAAGAAGTATATTCTTAGTAAACTAAAGTTATTATTAAAAATAGTAGATATCGTAATATCGTAATATCGATCGTAATTATTTAAGTAATAAGATAATCTAGTAATAACTTTAATTAATTAAATATATTATAATAGTATAGAGTTAGTATTAATAGTAAATTATAATTATATAGTCGAAGAGTTATTAATATACTATTAAGTATTCGATATAAATATATATTTATATATAAAATATAATTAAATACTACTAATTTAGTATAGCTACTACTATAAATAAAGTATTAAATTATTATATAAATACCCGGATAAATCTATAGGGGTACACGAATAGATAGCTTCAAAAAGAAATAGAAGTATAAGTAATAATAAAAGTAATAGTAAGGATATTAGTATTAGAATCCGAAGCTAAAGAGGGAATAAATATAAATAGGATAATAAGCTATATAAAAAGTATATTAAAAGTAATATTAAATAAAAGTAGTAGGCTAAATAAACCTTAAATAACTCTATATAAGTTAGCTAAATTAGATGCCCTTTTATAGGCTATAAAACGCCTTTTAGGCCTTTTAATTAGCGAAAGAAGAAAGAAGTAGATATTTATATATTATAATAGTAGTTTACCCGGCGAGAATTTATAAAGTATTTTTATATATCTCTTATATAGAAATTAGAAATATATAAAAGAAAATAGAAAAAAAATATAATAAAAAATATACTTATAGATTTATTTAGATTATCTCGAGCTTATAAGTATTTATCTCGAAAAAAGAAATACGAATTAAAAATACTTTTATATTAGTAATTATATTTTTTATTCGGGTTTCGTAATATAAAGGATTTCCGTATATACGAAAGATAATAAATAGATTTCCCGAAAAAATAGTTATAGCGAACTCTTAGGCTTTTATTAAATAGACTATCCTCGTCTATCCGGCTATACGAATCTTTAATTATAAAAAAAATAGACTATCCTCGTATTAAATATATAAATATAGTACTTCTTTATCCTTAAATACACGAAGGAGTTAGTACGAGAAAATATCCTTATAACCTAATATATAAAGGAAATATATATACTTAAACAATTAAAAAGTATATAACTATTACTATCAGCTATACTATATAAAATAAATCTAAGGGTAGGATATATAACCCGATATAAGGGATAGGATAGGATACGTAATCCGATATAAGCGGTAATATATAGGGAAAAGGGCTTAAAAAAGGGCTACGACGCGTAGGAAAACCCTCCTTTTACTAAGAATATTATTCTCGTTAAGTTAGACTATAAGGTTAGAGAATAATAGATACGTTACCTCGATTACCTCTTCCTACGTATACCTAACTAATCCCTATATAGCTCTACTATATACCCACGCCGCTTCTAACCGTGACAGTCTCGGACTCCGCTACGAATATTTTTAATAAAGTTAAGTACTAATCTACTACTTTAACTTTACTTATAGTAATAATTATTTTCCGAAACCTAGAAGTATTATTTACTACTTAAACTACGTATTACGCCGTAGATAAAGTAAGTCTATACGAGGATATATCTAAAACTAACCCTTTTCTAGAAATAACCTTATAAAACTAATAATATTTAGGGATATATTTTAGCGATTTCGATTTATTATATACTATATATACTATTTTATCTATTAACTATTTAATTTTATAAAAGCTAATTCTAATTAGTTTAGTAATATCTATATACTTATAAATTATAACTAGGGTATTTAGCTTTAGGTATACTATTTTCTAATAAATAAATATACTTTTTTTACTTTACTTCTAGTAAAATAAATTTATAATTCTCTTTTAAGTCTACTTCTACTAGGAATACGATAATTATATTACTACTTTTTCTAAATAGTTTTACTAATTCTTAAAGTAATATTTTACCGACTTTTTAGTAATTTTTATTTAAGTAGAAGTTATTATTTACTATTCGGGTTATAACCTATATATCCGGGGTATAAACCTCGTTATTTATCATCTTACTTTTTTATAGTATTAGATCTTCTTTAAAAAAAATATAAATAAAGAAATCTAAAATAATTACTATATTAATAATTAATTTAATTATATTTAATTATATATAAATAGTTTTTAATAAGCTTTTACTTATTATAAAATTATACCGTAGGTAATACTTTTTTAGATTTTAGAACTACTTTTATCGACTTATTACTAATATAGGTATCTAATTTTATATCGAATAACTATAGTCGAGCCTAGTACTATTTTATCGCTATTACTAAAAGGATACTAATTTATAGTATATCCTAGATAGCTATAATTATTCCTCTTTATATAGTATTATTAGTATCGCCTCTAGATAAAATCGGTATTATTTAAGTTAAAGTTAATAGGGCTTATATAATATAAATTAAATTATACTCTATCGCGATATACCTAGGTTTATTATTTTTATAGTAAATCTTCTCCTTTTTACTATAGTTAGTCTTTTATATACTACTTTACTTAACTAGCTCTATAGTAAAAGCTAATTTATTTATATATATTTTAGTATAGTAGTTATCTTTTTTATAATTCTTCCTACTATATTTAATATATTTACTTCTACTTATACTAGATTTATTAGTACTATTTTTAGTAGATTTTTTAAGTTTAATCCTTTAATTAGAACTTCTTCTACTAGTATTCTAAGTACTATTAGTATTCTTTATTACTTTATAAAATTTTTAGTTATTATCTAGTTTATAGATTAATTTAATTACTTTATAGTAGACTTATTCTTATATAATTAAGGTTTTTCTAGATACTAATACTAGGTCTTATAGGTTAGTAAACCTCTTATAGTACTTTTTTATTAGAACTTTTATATAGAAGTTTATCTCGATCTTAAATAAGGCTTAGTATTTAACGAAAGATTATTCCGCTTTACTTAGATACTATTCTATAGCTTCTTTAGGCTATATAATTAGGTAATAGACCTCTTCTCAGAGGTCTTACCTCTCCTAGGCTTATAAGGGTTTTATATCCGATATAAGACCCTTTTAAACTATTTATACTAATATATTTAGTATATAAGTATTATATAGTTTTATACTAAGCCCTATTACTAGTTAAATTATAGAAACTATATCTATATTAGGTTCTAGCCTTTTTATATTACCTTTATCTAGATTTATTCTAATTAAAATCAGTAACCTTTTTACTATATACTTCTAGATAATTTATTTAGTACTATCTTCTAGTTTCTTAAATCCTAGATAATTTAATATATATTTTCTAATAGTCTTCGAATCTATATAAGCCTTTCTTAATTAGGTTATTAGCTATATTAATATAATCCTTAACTAGTAATACTAGTCCTACTATAATTCCGACTAATTTTAGTCGTCGATATTTATTAATAACCCTATTAGTAGTTTTAGTAAAATAAGTTTCTATCCGTAACTATATTACGGGGTAAGACCCGTAGGACCTAAGAGGTTATTAGTACGTGACTATATTACGAGCGGGGAAACCCTACTTTAAACTCTACGAGAGCTTCGTTTAGCTTACTCTCGTTATCTAATTAATAAAAGTCTATTAGTACTTTAAACTACTATTTATAATATATTACTATTATTAATTAAATTAAATTACCTCTTTTTAAAATTTTATTAGTTTTTAAATTAATAATTTAATTTCTTCTAGAGTTCTATTCTTTATTACGAATTAATTAATTAATTAATTTAAATACTTTATATACTTCTAAAGTAGGTAATCCGTATACCTCCGATTAAATTATCTAGGCTTCTACTTAAGCTATTAGGCTTCTATTTAAGTAATTTATACCTCTAATTCTTTATATAATAAATTAATTAATACTAAATTAATAAGAGCTTCTAATAGGTAATTTATATTTTTAATACTATTTATAAATACTAATAATTTCTATAGTAAGTTTTAAGAATACTTATAATAAAAACGATATTATTATAATTACTAAATTACTTATAGGATTACTAAAATTACTAAAATTATTTATTTCTATACTTTTTTAAATACTTTTTTAATTCTTTATACTTACTAGAATAAAGAAGTATATTTATTTATTTTTATTCGCTAAATTCGATAATTCTAAACTAAAGTATCGATATTAGTAAAATAAAACTTATATAAAACTTCGAATCGATATAAAAGTATTTAGTAGTATTTCTAGTTAAATTATTACTCTTTTTATAGTTTTAAAAAACTTAGTTAATAAGAATTATACTTTTTTTTATTAGTACTAAATTTAAAAAAGAAATACTTCTATTTTTAAATATTTAAACTTATCTAAACTATTTTTATACTAATTTTAATAACGAATATACTATTTATATAAAATAAATTAATTTAAATTAAAAAACCTCGGATATCGATATTTATTATATTAAATTCGAATACCTACTAATAGAAATAAATATATTAGAATAAATTAAAAATATTAAAATTAATAACTTTTATTATAGTATAAATTAATTAATTCGAAGTACTACTATTAGTAAAACTATTAAAAATATACTCGTAGAATAGGTCTAATACTATTACTATATTTAAGTTAATTTATAAATATTAAAACCTTTTTATATTATTTATACTATACTATATCTACTATCTCCGGCTTATAGTAATACTATTTATTATCGCTATTTCTACAATTTTTTATTTTATAACCTTATAAATATCGATTTAAATCTCGCTTTTATATAAAACCCTATTTAATATACTTATAGAAATACGCCGAATTTAAATAAATACTTTATTATCTACTTTATTATCTTAGGCTTTTTTTAGATTCTTAGTATTATAGAAAATACTTAAAATAAATAATATAAAAGGAAATATTTACCCTAAGCAACGGCGTTAAAAGGCTTAAAGTATTCATGTATCTTTTTATTAATTTAAAAGCGATTATAGATAGAAACGCTAGCCCTATATAACCTAATTTATTACCTATACTAAATTCCGACTATATTAAGCCCTACGTATATATTAATACCTTCCGACGACTTTACTAAACCTTATCGATTACTTTTTATCTTAATTTTCCTTAATTACCTATATAAACTACGTATTAAATTTATTATTAGTTATATCTACTAAGAAGTTATTTACTTTAATATCCTCTACGATATTATCCTCTTATAAAACCCTTATTAAGCTTTATACTTTATCGATATTAACCTTAATTAGGCTAACTACTACGAGTTTCTCGTAGCTTTTTTTTAAAAAAAGCGAATAGATTTTTATTATTTAGTTTACTAATATCGATATCGGCTTTAGTAAAGATAAGTAATATAATTTTAGTATTTTTTATAATAAACCCGGGGAAAAAGGGCTAGAAAATCTTCTTAATAACCGGTATTTTCGTTATATTAGCGAGTAAAAGTAATAGTAATTTAAATAAGTTTATAGGTATTTAAGTAAGTTTATTTAAATTTAATAGAAGATAGTATAGAATTAAGCTCTAAGGAGAAAGCCCTCTTTTTATATTAATAAAAGCTCTTCTTATAGCTAGTAGTAATAGAGTTTTCCGTATAACTTACTCGGTAATATATAAAAAGACTTTCGGATATAAATTAAGTTCTAGTTATTTAGGGCTTAGCTTTCTTTAGCGTAGTTACGAAAGTTTATTACGAAAATTTATTAAGTTTATACCGGTTATTAAGATTTAAAAATAGAAGGTATTACGTCTTATTATATACTTATTACGTAATAAAAGTAAATTAAAACCTATTACTAGGGCTTTTATAATTTATATAAAATAGGGTTATTTATAATAAATTAGCCGATACTACTTTTATTTTAAACTCTAAAATTATTATTTATTACTTAAAAGAGTTTATTTATAATACTAAATTAGTAATTATAGTTATTATAATTACTAAAATTAAATATATAAAAAAATAAGATCTAAGAACTTTTAAAATCTTTATTATAAGTTTAAAAACTATTAAATATACTCTTAAGAATAAAAAAGAAATAATACTAGAATAAATCTATAAATACCTATTATTTTAATATATTTAATTCTAAAATACTTTCGTATATAATCGAGAAGAATAACTATTTTATTAAAATAATTTAGATATAAGTATCGATTTAATTAAAAGAACTAATAGAAAAGATTTAAAAATACTATAAAGAATTTTATATAGTATATTACGAGATAAGTTTCTCGTACTACGAAAAACCCTTATAGATTTATTTAAAAAAGTATTTATTTATATTAATTAATTAGCTACTAATACCCTTATACTATTTACTTATAAACCTAGTAAAAGGTTACGATTTTATATTAATTATAAGGCTCTAAATAGCTTTATAAAGTACGATTATTACCTTTTATTACTAATTAAAAAGACCTTATATTAGATTAGAATAATTAAATAATATACGAAACTTAATATAAAAGTAGTATTCTATCGAATCCGGATAGTAGATAAAGATATCTAAAAAACGGCCTTTTATATATATTATAGTCTATTTAAATAAATTATTATCCTATTTAATCTTATAAATAGTCCTTCTATATTTTAATACTTTATAAATTAGGTTCTTTATAATCTTCTCGACTACTATATTTTAATTTATATAGATAATATCTTTATCTATATAGATAATACCCTCTAAAAATATAGGATTTAAGTAAAAGAAATACTATTATATTATAAAAAATAAACTTATATTTAAATATTTCGAAATACGAGTTCGAAATTAAAAATATTAAATAGTTTAATCTAATTATTATAATTAAAGAAAATATATTAATAGATCTTATTAAAGTTATTACTATTTATAAATAGAAATTTATATAAGTATACGAAATATAAGAGAATTTATCGGTTTTACTAAATATTATTATAAATTTATATAGGATTTTAATAAGTTTATAAACCCTTTTTAGTAACTTATAAAGAAAAATATACTATTTAAATAATTAGAAGTAGTATAATAGGTTTTCGAGATTTTTAAAGAATATTTCTTAGCTAGTAGGGTACTTACCTATTATATTTTAGTATATATATATTATTTCCCCTTGTAAATAAAATATTTAGAGATAATAAGATATTTAGTAGATATTATACTAAACTAAATCTAGTTTTTCGTATTTATTTTTTACCGAAATATATCGAAAATATATTTATTTTTTACAGAAAAATCGCGAGAATCTAGTAGGAAAAAGTTAATATAAATTAATTAAATTTTATAAGTATAGTAATACGGCGAAGATATAAAGATTTATTATATAGGATTTTTATTCCGACTATTAATCTATTAAAAGGATAGTTTTTATAATAGGGATAGGGAAGAGGATATAGAAGATAATTTCTTATAGTAGGAATTTATATATAAAGAGATCGATAATTATATTAAGTTCCTTATTTTAAGTAGGATATATATCTTCTTTTATATATTATAAAGACTTATCTAGACTTACTTACTAATTAAAATAATTTATTTTTATCCTTTATTTCGGGATCTTTATATAATTAGCTAGTATTTACTAGCTACTTATTAGTTATTAATACCTATCTATATTTAGGGTTACTAGTATTTTATAAATACCGATAAGGTCTACTACTCTTATAGTTTTCTATAAGTCTCGAAGTTCCGGTTAGCGAAATAATTATATTCTAGTATCTACTTCCGAAGTTATTACGATAAAGTCTTAAGTTTCTTTTTAAAGCTATAGATATCGGTTTTTAATATATTTAGAACTATCGTCGTAAGTATCTATATATAAGAAAATATTTAGAATTTATAATAGTTTTTTAGATTTATAAACCGTTTTCTATAGAAGTAGTACTTCTAATAACTCTATTTAATATACTTAGTATTCCGATAGATATCTCTTTTTATAGAAGTATTCTAAGTTCTTATAATATATAATAATTATTAAAAAAGTTAATTTATATAATTCTACGTATTATTCGGTAATTCTAGTAATAATCGAGAGGAGATTTTTATTATAAATTAAATAATTCTATTTAGCTAGTAATATTTTATATAAAAATAAAATAATAAAATACTAAAAGTATTATATTATTAAATTAGTTATTTTCTAATAGTAAATCTAGAAGTATTATATTTAATACGTATATTTTAGTTAAAATCCTAATAAATAAGTACTCTACTAGCTAAGAAATATTCTTTAAAAATCTTAAAAGCCTATTATACTACTTCTAATTATTCGAATAGTATATCTTTTTTTATAAACTAATAAAAAAGGGTTATAAATTTACTAAAATCTTATATAAATTTATAATAGTAATTAGTAAAACTAATAAATCTATTTATACTTCTAATACTTATAAGAGTTTTTTATTTACGGATAATAGCGATTTTAGTAGGATCTATTAATAAGCTTTTTTAGCTATAATAATTAAATTAAAGTATTTAATACTTTTAATTTCGAATTTATATTTCGAGATATTTAAATATAGGCTAGTTTTTTTTAAAATATAATAGTACTTTTTTATTTAAATCCTATACTTTTCGAAAGTACTATCCGTATAGATAAAGATATTATCTATATAAGATAAGATATAGTAGTCGAGAAGATTATAAAAAACCTAATTTATAAAGTATTAGAATATAGAAAGACCGTTTATAAGACTAAAAAAGTAATAACTTATTCGAATAAACTATAATATATATAAAATACCGTTATCTACTATCCGGATTCGATAGAATACTACTTTTATATCGAGTTTCGTATACTATTTAGCTATTCTAATCTAGTATAAGGTCTTTCCGATTAGTAGTAAAAGGAAATAATCGTATTTCGTAAAGCTATTTAGAGCCCTATAATCGATATAGAATTATAAACCCCTACTAGGTTTATAGGTAAATAGATAATATAAGGGTAGTAGCGGCTAATTAACTAGTACGGATAAACCCTTTTTTAAGTAAATTTATAAAGGTCTTTCGTAGTACGAGAAACTCGTCTTATAATATACTATATAAAGGTTTTTATAATACTTTTAAGTCTTCTCTATTAATTCTTTTAATTAAATTAATATTTATATCTTAGTCGTTTCGGTAAAGTAATAATTTTTCTTTATTATATACGAAAATATCCTAGAATTAAGCGTATTAAAATAATAAATATTTACAGATTTACTCTAGTATTAGTTTTTTCTTATTCTCGAGAGTATATTTAATATCTTTTAAATTTATAATAAAGATTTTAGAAACTCTTAGATTTTATTTTTTCGTATACCTAATTTTAATAATTATAATAATTATAATTATTAATTTAGTATTATAAATAAGTTCTTTTAATTATTAGATAATAGTTTTAGAAATTAAAATAAAAGTAATATTAGTAGATTTATTATAAGTAATCCTATTTTCTATAAATTATAAGAGCCCTAGTATTAAGTCTCGACTCGCTTTTACTATATAATAGGTATATTAGTAGTACTAGTAATAGCTTTTAGAGTCCCCTACCCCCTTTTGGCCACCCCCCCTTTTGGTCACCCTAAAAATTTATATTCTAAAACTCGATAAATAAAATAGATTTAAATATAAATAGAGTTTATATATAATATATAATTTTTTTCTAATATATAAAATAAATATATATTACGTAATATATTCTTCTTCTTCTAATTAGATTTTTTTAATTTTAGATAATTATAGATAATTATTAAAATATATAATTTTTATTATTTTATAATATATATTAAAATAAATAAAATACTATATATTTAGAAATAATTATATATATACTATTTACTATATCTTAATTTGATATTAAGTATTATATATTACGTTATTATTTTATATATTTTATATATTATATAGTTTATATCTACTTATATTTAAATCTCTATATTTTTATTAAAATTTAAGAATATATACTATAAGAATATATACTATTAGGTTAGCTAAAAAGTAATAGGGGACTCTATATTACGTAATCTAAGCTTATATACTTATTATACTATATATTAAGTCAATTTATATTTAAGTCTCTATTTTTTAGAGAGTTTTTAGAATGTAGATTTTTAGGGTGGCCAAAAGGAGGGGTGGCCAAAAGGGGGTGGGGGACTCTAGTTATTATAGTTTTACTACGATATCCGATAAAATTTCTATTAAATATAGAATTACCTTTTACCCGATCTAGCCCTACTACCTTAATAGATCGTCGACTAACTTAGAGACCTCTAGCCTATTATATCCTAAATAGCTTATTTTAAATTAGATATAAGTAGTTTTCGTAAAAATATCTAGGCTTATATAATTCCTAGCTAGTCCGATCCTATAATCCTAGGAAAAAAGTAATTAAAGTTCTATAATACCTTTCTTTACCCTACTACTAATACTATAACTATTCGAAGACTTTTTAAATTTAAGATATTTATACTACTAGTATTTATAAACCCCGAAATTATTTAAGTCTTTTCTACTAGTTTTAAAACTATTTTAATTAAAACTTTAAAAAATAAACTACTTATATATATTTTCTTAGTTTTACTTATAGATATTTAAAAAGCTTTTATAATTAAAGAAAAAAAAGACTACTATTTCGAAGTTTTTATCTAATTACTCCCCGTTATCGAAGCTTTCGATTAAAAGAAAGCTAAAGAATTACCGCCTTCTTACCCTAATCTAGATTATAAAATAAACCTACTTCTAGATACTATTATTCCGAAGATACCTTTATACTCGATATTTAAAGAAGAGCTTCTAGTTCTATAAAAGATATTATATAAACTACTAGATTAGGGCTTTATAAGGGTTTCTTCTTTATTAGCTACTACTCTAGTACTCTTTATAAAGAAACCCGGTAATAGCCTATATTTTTATATAAATTATCGAAAATTAAATACTATATCGAAATATAATACTTATCCGATACTTTTTATATCGGAGACTCTATAATAAATAACTAGTTCTAAGTAGATTTCTAAAGTCGATATTATATCGGCTTTTTACTATCTCCGGATATATAAAAAAGACGAGTAGAAAATAGCCTTTAGAACTAGATTAAAATCTTTCGAGTTACTAGTTACCTTTTTCGGCTTATCTAATACTCTTACTTTATTTTAATAGTATATAAATAATACTTTTTACGAATACCTCGATATCTTTTATTCTATTTATCTAAATAATATTATTATTTACTCTAATAAATCTAAAAATAATTACTATTAAAAAGTCTATTCTATAATCTTAAAACTCTCCGAAATAGGCTTATAATTAGATTTCTCTAAATCTAATTTTAAAACCCTAGAAATTAAGTATTTAGGTTTTATAATTAAGTCTAAGGTAAGTATAAAAACTAATCCTAAAAAAATAAAAATTATCTAAGAGTAGGAACTTTTAAAGACTATTAGGGGTATACGAGGTTTCCTAGGATTCGTAAACTATTATAAGGTTTTTATTAAAAACTTCTTAGATATTACTAGACCTTTTACGAATTTAACTAAAAAGAATACTTTTTTTAAATAGGATATAGATTATTAAAATACTTTTAAGAACTTTAAAGAAACCCTTATCGATTCCGAGACCCTAGTTAGTTAAGATCCTTCTAGACCTATAATTATAGAAGTAAATACTTCTAGTTATACTTTAAGAGGTATACTAATATAATAAAACTTTAAAGACTTTTTTTAAATATTTATAAAATATTATTCGAGAAAACTATCCCTTACCGAAATTAATTACCCTATATACGATAAAGAACTTCTATTTATTATATCGTATATTAGAGAGTAGTATTCTAAACTTAAGGGTATAGATTTTATAATCTATATAAATTACCGGAACCTAATTTATTTCTAGACTCGGTAATATCTATCCGAATATTAGATATAGTAAGAAGAAGAATTATCCGAATTTAAGTTTAAATTTATCTACTAGCCTAGTACTATATAAATTCTTTCCGATACCCTCTCTAGAAAGGATTAAGATTTTCCGAAAAATACCTCTAATAATAAGATATCCGATAGAACTTATTAATTACTATCTAACTTTTCTAATACTTTAGAAAGATTAGAAATAAAAGTTAAAATTATATAAATATCCGATAGTAATTCTAGACCCGAAAATAAGCCTCTCTCCGCCTCCGAACTCGCCGACCCTCTTAAGACCTTTTTCGAAGACTTAGAACTATCGAACTTATAATTAAAAAGTTAAAAAAAAACCCTAAATAGTAGAAAATTCGGTAAACTATTTACGAAAATAACTAGTAGTTCCCTACTAGTTAAGGTTTACTAGTATTTATATCCGAGTATTCTATCGATATAGTAAACTATTTAATATAAAGAGACCGAATCTAGATACTTTTCTTCGAGCCTTTTAGAACTAAGATTATCTAATAAATTTACGATTCTTTTATTACTAGTTACCTTAGTAAAGAAATTATAAGAGATCTAATTTCTAAGTACTATATATAGCTAGGTTTATTATCCGATATATATTATTTTACGTAGAATTATTAGATCTATTTATAAAGTAAAGTCTAAAGAAATTAGAAAAAAGGTCTTCTAAAACCCCTACCCGTTCTAGAACGATCTTAATAAGAACTATTTATAAATTTTATAGTAGACTTCCCCGAAACTCCTAATAGGTCTATTATATTAGTAGTTATAAATAGATTTATAAAAAACCTTATATTTATACTTATAAAGATAATAGAAAACCCGGATATCGACTATACTTTCTTATAATATATCTATATATATTATAGATTCTTTTATACTATAGTTTCCGATAGAGGACCTTAGTTTACCGGCTTATTCTAGAAAGAGGTTTACTAGTTTTTAAGAATTTAGAGGTATTTATCTATAGCTTTTTATCCTTAGACCGATAGATCTATAGAATATTTAAATATAAAATTAGGGGTTTATTTACGGATATTCTACTTATTTAACTAGGATAACTAAGATATATTACTACTTAGTATAATATTTATTTTTAGGAACTAAAAATCTATATCTACTAGATTCTCCTTATTATTCTTAAACTATAGATACTACTTTAAAACCCTAGAACCTAATATAAGGTTTTCTACCGGATCTACTATATCCCCGGCCGAAAAAGGGCGCGAATAAATTAGAAAACTAAGAGATTACTACGATTTAATAGTAATAGCGATAGTAAATACTTAAAAAACCTAAGAAAAATATACGAACCGGTTATAATAGGCCTTAGAATCCTATAAAATAAGGGATAGAGTTCTATTATATTTAAAAAATAATATAACTATTAGATTTTCGAAGAAACTAGACTAAATAGCCCTATTATATAAAGTAATAAATCTAGTAGGATTATATGCTATTTACCTCGATACCCCCCTTAGAATTTACCTTATTTTCTATATAGATCTTCTACGCCGAGTTTCTAAAGACCTACTCTTTTCTTAAAATATAGCCTACCCGGAACTATACTTTATCTAATTATTAAAAGCTTCTAATAACTATATAGAAAAGGAGTAAATTATAGAAAAGATCTTATAGTACTACTAAACTAGAAATAGCTATTTTAGTATTCTAATTAAGTAGAAAATTATATAAAACTTATTAAAAAACCCCTAGAAGACTTTCTAAATACCGAAGTTCTAGAAGTCTATAAATCTAGTCTTTTAGAAGTCCTATAAGATATTACGGGGTAAGACCCGTAGGACCTAAGAGGTCATGAGCACGTGACTATATCACGAGCGGGGAAACCCTACTTTATACGCTACGAGAGCTTCGTTTAGCTTACTCTTATTATCTAATTAATAAAAGTCTATCGGTACCCTAAACTACTATTTATAGTATATTACCGTTAATAATTAATTAAATTATCTTTTTTTAAAGTTTTTATTAATTTCTAAATTATATAATCTAATTTCTTCTAGAATTCTATTCCTTATTATAAACGAGTTAATTACTTTAAGTATTTCGTATACTTTTAAATTAGGTAATCCGTATACCTCTAATTAAACTATTTAAACTTATTCTTAAGCTATCTAGGCTTCCGTTTAGGCGACCTATACTTCTAATTCCTCGATAGCGAGTTAATTAATACTAAATTAATAAGAGCTTCTAATAGGCGATTTATACCTTTAATACTACGAATACTAATAGCCTTTATAATAGGCTTTAACGATATTTATAATAAAAACGATATTATAATAACTACTAAACCGCTTATAGGATTACTAAAATTACTAGACCTATTTACTTCTATACTTTCTTTTCCGATATTTTTATTTTACTCCTTATACTTATTAGAATAGAAAAGTATACTTATTTACCCCTATTAATTAAGTTTAATAGTTTTAAATTAGAGTATCGAAATTTATAAAGTAAAACTCGTATAAAACCTCGAATCGATATAGAAGTACTTAATAATATTTCTAGTTAAATTATTATTCTCCTTATAGTTTTAAAAAGCTCGGCTAATAGGAATTATACCCTTTTTATTAGTACTAAATTTAAAAAAAAACGCCTTTACTCTTAAATATCTAGACTTATTTAAATTATTTATATATTAATTTTAATTACGAATATACTATTTATACTAAATAGACTAATTTAAAATAAAAGACTTCGGATTTCGATATTTATTATATTAAATTCGAACGCCTATTAATAGAAACTAATAGATTAAAATAGGCTAAAAATATAAAAATTAATAACCTCTATTATAGTATAAATTAAGTAATTCGAAATACTACTATTAGCGAAATTATTAAAAATATACTCGTAGAATAGGTCTAATACTACTATTATATTTAAGTTAATCTATAGATATTAAAAGCCCTTCTTATTATTTATATTATACTATATTTATTATCTCCTACTTATAGTAGTACTACTATTACTATTTTTACTACTCTTTTATTTTATAACTTTATAGATATCGATTTAAATCTTATTTCTATATAAACCTCTACCTAATATACTTATAAAAGTATATTAAACTTAAATAAATACCTTATCGGTTTAGGCTTCTTTTTAGACTTTTAGTATTATAAAAAATACTTAAAATAGGTAATATAAGAGGAAATATTATACCGAAAAGTAATTAGTACTTATTTCTAATATAGATATTTAAATTATACTATCGCTTTCTATTTTTTAAATATACTTTAGAAGAATAGGAAAACTTTTATTAAAATTACTATTACTTATATTAAACTTATTTTTAATACTATTACTAAAGAATTAGAAAACTAGTTATTTTTATACTAAATTATATATAAAAGTATAAGAAAACTTAATTAGAATACTAGAAGTACTAGGAAAAAATTAAGAAAATATATCTACTTTTTTTAAAAATAAATATTATAATTAATCGAATAAATTATATAAAATACTTATTCGACTTAAATTATTTTTCTAATATTCTAATTAGTAATAAATTAATAACCTATTTAAATTTTCTACGTTTTAAAATAGAACTTAGAATATTAAAAAGAATTACTAGTATAACTAGAACTATAGATAAAATAGCCTATTTCGAAATAGATATTAAAAATTATTACTAGTACTACTAATATACCTATTATATAATAAAAATAAGTTAAAACCTAATACTAGGGCTCTTATAGTTTATAGAAAATAGGGTTACTTACGATAAATCCGCCGATACTATTTTTATTTTAACCTCTAAAACTATTATCTAATATTTAAAAAACTTATTTATAATACTAAACTAGTAATTATAATCGTTATAATTACTAAGATTAAGTATATAAAAAAGTAAGATCTAAGAGTTTCTAAAATCTTTATTATAAATTTAAAAGATATTAAATATATTCTCGAGAATAAGAAAGAACTAATACTAGAGTAAATTTATAAATACTTATTACTTTAATACTTTTAATTCTAGGATACTTTTATATATAATCGAGAAGAACTACTACTTTACTAAAATAACTTAGATATAAATATTAATCTAGTTAAAAGAACTAATAGAAAAGACCTAAAAGTACTATAAGGACTTTTATATAGTATATTACGAGATAAGTTTCTCGTACTATAAAAAACCCTTATAAACCTACTTAAAAAGGGGTTTATCTATACTAGTTAATTAGCCGCTATTACCCTTATACTATTTGCCTATAAATCCGGTAAAAGTCTACGATTTTATATCGACTATAAGGCTCTAAATAGTTTTATAAAGTACGATCGTTACCTTTTACTACTAATCGGAGAGACTTTATATTAGATTAGATTAATTAAATAATATATAAAACTCGATATAAGAGTAGTATTCTATCGAATCCGGATAATAGATAAAAATATCTAGAAAACGGCTTTTCGTATATACTATAGTCTATTTAAATAGGTTATTACCGTTTTTAATTTTACGAATAGTCCTTCTATATTCTAATATTTTATAAATTAAGTTCTTCGTAATTTTCTCGACTACTATATTATAGCTTATATAGATAATATCTTTATTTATATAGATAATACTTTTAAAAAGTATAGGATTTAAGTAAAAGAAGTACTATTATATCTCGAAAAAACTAATTTATATTTAGATATTTCGAAATATAAATTCGAAATTAGAAGTATTAAATACTTTAGTTTAATTATTATAACTAAAAAAAGTATATTAATAAATCCTATTAAAATTACTACTATTTATAAATAAAAAGCTCTTATAAGTATAAGAGGTATAAAGGGATTTATTAGTTTTATTAATTACTATTATAAATTTATATAAAATTTTAATAAGCTTATAAACCCTTTTTATTAATTTATAAAAAAAGATATATTATTCGAATAATTAAAAGTAGTATAATAGGCTTTTAAAACTTTAAAAGAATATCTTTTAATTAGTAGAGTACTTATTTATTAAAACTTTAATTAAAATATATATATCGAATATAATACTTCTAGATTTACTATTAGAAAATAATAAGTTTAATAATATAATTTTTTTAATACTTTATTACTTTCTTTTTATATAAAATATTACTAGCCGAATAGAATTACTTAATTTATAATAAAAAACTCTTCTCGATTATTACTAGAATTACTAAATAGTATATAGAATTATATAAATTAACTTCTTTAACGATTATTATAGATTATAAGAATTTAGAATACTTCTATAAGAAGAGATATCTATTAAAATACTAAATATACTAAATAGAATTACTAAAAGTACTACTTCTATAGAAAACGGTTTATAAGCCTAAAAAACTATTATAAGTTCTGGATACTTTTTTATATATAGATACCTATAATAATAATTCTAAATATATTAAAAACCGATATTTATAGTTCTAGAAAGAAATTTAAGAACTTATTATAATAATTTCGGAAATAGATACTAGAATATAACTATTTTATTAACTAGAATTTCGAGATTTATAGAAAATTATAAGAGTAGTAGACCTTTTATATAAAGAACTAATATAACTAGTTCTTAAGAAAGTACTAATATTCCCTTTAAGATTAGTACTTCTTATAATAGCCTAGATCTTAGAAGCCTCTATTAATAATTCTTAACTCTTTCTATACGGTAAATTATAGATCTTAAATTACGAACCCTTCTATATAGTTTTAATCTAGTAGTATTACGACTTAACTATTAGAAGATACTTTAACTATAAGACTTTTATTTCTATACTTATATAATAATTCTTCTAGCTTAAATTTAAAATAAATACTTATAAATTCGTAAAAACCTATTCGATATATAGTAAAAATAAGATTTAGAGGTAAAAGAAATATAATTTATTATAACCTTTACTAATACTATTATAAAACTAAGCTTTTATTTTAATAGATTTTATAATATATTTACCGAATAAATAAGGATATAAGTAATTACTAGTAGTTATAGATTACTTTTCTAAAAACCTTATCCTAATACTATTATAAATAGGAGGAGTAAATAATATAATTAAAACTTTTTTAATTTATATTTATATATATTATAAGCCTTTTAAATCTATTATTTCTAATAGAAAAAGGTAATAAATAAATAGTTTTTAGAAATACTTCTACGAACTACTAAAAATCGAAAAAAAACTCTTAATAGTTTAATACTTATAGACTAATAGTACTACTAAAAAGATAAACTAGGAAATATAGTAATTCTTATACTATTATATTACTTTTAGCTAATAGGATTAAGCTATATAATTACTAGTAGCTTAATTAGTTTTTAGTAATAGGCCCTAGTATATAAGAAGAGGTATTTTACCTTTCTTTATTATTTATAATTATAATATCGATTTTATCTAGATAGATAAGAAATAGAGCTATATTAGTAATAAGTACGTAGTAGTTAAGAATACGGTTTTAAAGCTCTAAGAGGTCTAATAATAAGTAATAGCTATTCTCGTAGAAAATTAATAAGTAATAGAAAGATAAGCTAACCGAATATATCGTATAAGTAATATAAGCTAGATATAAGACCTTTACTCTTATAAGCCTAGAAAATATCGAAAGTACTATAATTTTAGATAACTAAGAAGTAAAATAGGGGAATATCCGATAAAATAATAGTCCGAAAAAGCGCTATTTAATAAATATAAAGTACTTAAAAGTACGATAGAAGAGATTTAATATTAAAAAAGAGTAAGAGAAAAGGTAATATTAGGGGGTAAAACCTATAAGACTTAAGAGGTTATAAGTATATAACTATATTACGAGTAAAGAAACCCTACTTTAGATACTACGAGAGCTTCGTTTAGCTTACTCTCGTTATCTAATTAATAAAAGTCTATCGGCACCCTAAACTACTATTTACAGCGCGTTGCCGTCAACATAAGATACGAAACCCTAGAAAAAGGGGGGGGGGAGAAGGGCTAATATAAAGGGTTAAGACTTTTCTAAAACCTTAGCTATACCCTCGTTAATCGTACGTAGCCTTATATATAAATTAGTTATTAATTATATAACCCTTTTAATATTATCTAATACCCCGTTATCTTCGCCGCCGTCTAGTTCTACGAATACTAATTAAATCGATAAGAAAATACTACTTCTAGAACTAGGAGAATTTAAATATTCTAAAAAACCTATTTTCGATTTAGTAGTTTAATTATCGAACTAGTAATCGATAGTAGTATATTCCGGAACTCTAGTATAAGGAAACCCCGTACTTAAGTACTAACTTTTTACTAGTTTTCCGATTAATATAAAATACTATTTAAATACCGTATCTCTAGATACCGAGATATATTACTAACTTTTTCTATCGAATCTAGACTTAGGTCTAGGTTTATAGAATTATACGGATTTCTCTAGACCCCCTAGGGGTTTTTCGCTATATATAAAAAACCCTACGCCTCCTATAGGGACTCCTTCCTCCTTCTCTTCTCTTTAGTTTAAAATATAATCTCATTCTACGTAAAGAGGTTTACCTCTTACGTAGACCGTTTGTTATGGACTAGCACGAGTATAGTATAGCAGATGGCACTAGCTGGCTATATAAGGGATAAGAAGGGTCTTAGATAAAGCCTATAAGCTAGGGATATAGTCTAAGGGAGATAAAGGAGGTGGCTAGGAGGTATACGCTTATATAAGGAGAGAAAAGGAACCTACTAAAAAGGGGGGATCTAGCTCCTTATAAAGATTATACTACTATTATTACGATAGAAGTTTTAATTAATTATATATAATTTATATAGTATCTATACTTTATCTATAATATATATATATATAATAGGATTATAACGCTTTTATTCTCTAACTTATATATCTACGTATTAAATAGCCTAATAGAATAACTTTTACTTATCTTATAGACTAATAGGCTTTAGGGATTAGAGATATCGTAAGAATACTATAAAGATACGCCTATAGCTATAAGCTATATATTTAATTATACTTTATATATAATAATCTAATACTTAATTATATTTTACGTATAATAAGTTAAAATAGTTACTACTTATAGCTACTCGGTCGCCTTATAAGAAGAAGAAGAAAAAGAATAATAAGTAGAATAAAATAGAGGTTCTCCTATTTAAGAAAAGACCGAATTAGTTACTATACTTTATAGACTTTTTCTTTTTTCTCCTCTCCTTCTAGATCTACTAGTACTCTTAAAAGAAATAATTAAAAAATAATATTATAAGTATACTATAGTAATAATAGAAAAATACTAATATTAACTAAGTAATAGTATTATAACTTCTAATTTATTTACCTAGCCTAAAATCTAGAAAGAGGTAAACTAAAATATATATATTATATAAGTAACCTAGAAAAAGGAGGATAAGCCCTAGGTATTTAGTAAAACCTATATAATAATTCTATAAATAAGTCTACTTATTAAATTTAAAAAGAACTTAAAAGAGAATAAAAATACCTTCTTATAATAGCTATACTATACTATTAATTTATATAAAATTAAAGACGATATCGAGAAAATAATACTAAAGTAAATTAATTTTAAGAAATAAACTAGAACTTATTAGATTATATATATCGCTAGTACTTATAATAATTAGATATCTAGGGTTATTTAGAACGATTTTTTAGGGTTCTTAAACTCGGAACTAATTTTATTTTACCTATATAGTAGAGATACTATAGTAATATTAATAGACTAGTAGTAATAAGAATATAAATTACTAATTACCCTAATTTATAATATCTTAAGAATTAAAGCCGAAATTTTATAAGAGTTCCCCGAATTTTTTTAAGTATTTACTATCTACTATACTACTAATAAAAAAAGTAAGAAGATTATTATCCCTAGAGTTAGTTCTACTCCTTTTACTTTTTAAGAGTTAAAAAGCTTCGCTTTAGCTAAAGAAAAACCCTTATAATAGACCTACTACTTAAAGGATAAAAAGTATAAGAATAATCGTAATAAGGATTTAAAGTATAGAGGTACTAAAAAACCTTATAATATACTAGAAAGCCTATTTATAAACCTCCTAAAAGCTTAGAAAAATAATATAATTAATAAGTAACCCTATTTTAATTATACTATAAATATACCTTAAGGGTATAAGGTAAAGAGAGACTCTTCTATATTTAAGTACTATAAGTATAAGCTTATAAATTATATAAGATTTTAGTATATAACTTTAAACTATACTTAATATAGTAGAAGGTCCTATACGATTAAAAACTATAGCCTACCCCTTCTTCTAGCCGAAATAGCTATATAAGAGAAGTTAAATAGTAATAGAGTACCGATAGCTAGAACTAGACCTTAGGATAAAGTCCGATAACTTATCTTTATAAAGAAAAAACTTATTATACCTATTATTATAAAAGTAGGATATCGGTAAGAAGATATAAGTATATTTTTAAATATAAAAGCTAAACTATAAACTATAATTAATAAAACCTAGTAAAAAAAGAAAAGTAAGGCTATACCTACCCCTATAAGAGATATAATTAATACCCTAGTAGTCTAGGGAAATATAAAAATAAGAAGAAGAATAACTACTATTATAAAAATTATAAATTTAGAAAGAAAAACCTAGATTTTTAATTATAATATAATTATTATAAAGATCTATAATCCTAAGTATTAGATAATAATAGGGCTAAATTAGTTAATAAAAGTAGACCCCGATATTAATTTCTCGACGGGCTAGTAGTATTATCGTTTTTTAAAAAAAAGATAAAATAGTATTAAATTAATCTCTACTTTAGAGGAGATATAATATACTAGGAATACTATAATAGCTTATATATAC
>JAOYNU010143724.1:0-22272 GCA_026745395.1 Tympanopsis confertula | reverse complement strand
CCATCTGAGTTCTCCCCAGTCCCTCGGAGTTCCCCCGTGATGCCCTGCTTCCAGGCTCGGACGATGTCGCTCTTTGCCTTCCGGGGAATAGCAAAGATTTCGTGGCGTGGGGAAGTTTGACATGGTCGTTGGTTAAAAGGGCCTTGAGACCCGCTCGTTATGCGCGACAATTTTTCCTTCTGTTACCCCGTGGGGTTTGCTTCTTTTCTCCCAGCTCCTCACAGGGTATGAATCTTGCGCATTCAGGTCTAACTTGCATCAATTGAGCGAAGATGAGCAGCAAAATCAGCAAGTGGAATGTGGTCCACCACTTGGAGAAGGGCAAGCTTCTCGGTGCAATCAACTGTATTGCAGGCTTGTCCATTCTCTTCTTCGGATACGATCAGGGAATGATGTCCGGAGTGAACAATGCGCCCAACTACATTGATCTCATGGGCTTCGGTTATTCCGAAGAGGTCGACGGCATTCTGACTCCCGTCGTCACCAATTCTCTCCTGCAGGGTGGAATCGTCTCCGTCTACTACCTTGGAACTCTATTTGGAGGCCTTTTCGGTGGCTGGCTGGGTGACAAAACTGGAAGAATCAAGACCATTGCCGCGGGAGCTGCTTGGGCTACTCTCGGTGCGGCGTTGCAATGCTCGGCGCAGAACCACAACTGGATGATCTGCTCCCGAGCTATCAACGGTATTGGCACGGGTATCCTCAATGCCATTGTTCCCGTCTGGGCCACTGAGACAGCGGAACATACCTCGCGTGGAAGTTTCATTGCACAAGAATTCTTCCTGAACATCTTTGGTGTCGTTCTCGCATACTGGCTTGAGTTCGGACTTTCATACATCGATGGCGGCAGATCGGCTTTCCGCTGGAGATTCCCCATCGCTTTCCAGATCATCTTTCTTCTTATCCTTTTGGCTGCCGTCTGGTTCTTCCCGGAATCGCCTCGATGGCTCGTCAAGGTCGGACGGGAGGAGGAATCTCGATACATCTTGCAGCGTCTGCGTGGAACCAGCGCGGAAGATAGCATCCGTGCTGAGGCCGAGTTTCTGGATATTCAGGCCAGCGCTGAGCTGGAGAAGACAATTGTGCACGGGGATTCGTACATCTCTATGCTCTTCGGCTACAAATCTGGGGACCTACACATTGGGCGCCGCGTCCAGCTGGTAATCTGGCTCCAGATTATGCAAGAATGGGTTGGTATTGCTGGTGTGACCGTATATGCCCCGACAATCTTCAGTACTGCTGGTTTCGACACGACCAAGAGCCAGTGGATCAGTGGACTGAACAACATTTTCTACATGGTATGTCATCCGTCTTAACAACTAAACCTAAGCTAACATCGACCCAGTTCGCAACCCTCATTTGCGTCTTCACTCTCGACCGTATCGGTCGTCGAAACACCCTATTCTGGGGCGCAACAGTACAAGCCATAGCCATGTTCCTCGGTGGAGGGTTCTCCCGTCTTGCTATAAACGCCAAGGCCGCCAACGACACAAGCAAAGCTTCTTCATATGGCGCAGCCGCCGCATCGATGATTTTCATCTTCACATCAACATTCGGAGCCTCATGGCTAGTTACACCCTGGGCATACGGAGCAGAGATTTTCCCCATGGCAGTCCGAGCAAAAGGAAATGCCTGGAGTGTAGTAGGCTGGAGTATCGGTAACGGGTGGCTGGTAAGTCGATCCGATTCGCTCCTCCGATGTATCACGACATGCTGACATATCTAGACCCTCCTGTGCCCTGTCATGTTCAGCTCCATCGGCGAGAAGACGTTGTACGTTTTCGCTGCAAGCAACGTCATCGCTATCCCTATGGTCTATGCATTCTACCCAGAGAGTAGCCAACGGACGCTGGAGGATATGGATCTTCTATTTGCGGCTAAGACTCCGTGGACATGGGACGCCGAAAAGACCTTCGCACGCCTTAAGGCCGAAACTCCTGGAATGGTCCAGGCTGTCAGTCGCAAGGGTAGCCTTGTGGACCCGGAGGCTGCAGAACATGTCGATCATGCATGAGGATTAGATATCGGGCCGTTTTAGAATATTCAGGCGAGATGTAGAAGCACAGTTAGTGCAACGAGCAGATGATAAATATTATGATTGATTATAGATTAAAAAATATGCCACCAACTTCCAAGGTTGTCCGGACTCGTATTTATTTTCCTGTTTAGATTATGGGAGCCTTGAGTTGTCGAATCGACTTGCTTCCCAATGGACGCGAACCGCGCTCTGATTGGTCACTTTGACATCAACCTTCGCCGCTTTACAAATCACGCTGGAAACATCTCCAAAGATTCAAGATTATTCAATAAGAGATTGTCAAGTCCGCTTTCCAAAGTTATTAATCCTTTATATCTCTCTTGCCAGGCACATCTTCCAGTAAGTCCACAGCGGCGACGCGAAATGACGCGTCGGCGCGATACACGCGCAAACGATCAATAGCTAATAGACCCCAGCTTCTATCCCACTCAACAAAGCACTAGAGATACAACCGAAGAGTACGCGAAAATACTTCAGCTACAAGACTCAAACCATGGAGCCCCAGCCTCAAAGCAAACAACCCCCTCCAGAAACAAAAACAGACACAACCAACCCAACCAACCCAACCAAACCACCAACTCCACCCCCCTCAACACAAACGCATCAAAAATTCCTGCACCGCATATCCTCCCACCCAACTCTAACCCCCTACCGCCGCCGCGTCTACCGCGTCCTAATGTCCGTCCCACCCGGCCGCTGGACCACCTACGCCGCCATGGCAAAATACCTCAACTCCAGCCCCCGCGCAATCGGCAACGCAATGCGCACGAATCCCTTCGCGCCCGAAGTCCCCTGCCACCGGGTACTAGCGGCTGATAAGACACTAGGCGGGTATAAGGGCGAGTGGCGGGTAAGCAAGCATATTGGGAATGGCTCGTTTCGGGATGAGAAGCGGTTGAGGCTTAAAGAGGAGGGGGTGGTTTTTGATGAGATGGGGAGGGCTAAGGGGTTGTGTTTTATGGAGTTTGAGGAGTTGGGGGGGGAAGTGATATGACGTTCAGAAGTTCCAAGGTTATTGGTTTATCGGTTGATGATTATCGGGGATGCTTTTTTTACTATATGATGTCTTTGATAGCTTGAGCGCTTGTGGCGTCTTAGTAAGATCTTGCTTTTGGGATAATTAGATGCATCGAAATAGCAAAAATACATGTCAGAAAGCTGGCTCTAGCGCTAAGGATTGATTGACATGGGGGGTCTTTTTCCTTTGGACCCTGGCTCATTGCCAAGGCTCATGGCATTGTTGATCTTGATAGCGCGGTTAAAGAGATTGAAGCATTGGGCAGGGCCAAGAGTGTCTTTAGCACGCTGATCATTTAGGTAGAGTGTGGTATTAAAAGAAAACTAATGATGGCCATAAGCATATGACCACATCTTACTTCTGACCCTGACTCAGAAACTCGACCTTTTGTAATTCGCGCAACTATTTTAATTTCTTGCCAAGGGATTTACAGTCTCGGCATGCAGAGAACTATACTTCCAAGGTTGTATGTTGTATTAGTTTGCGTGAATTCTGGGGAAGGAAGCACGCGACAACCTTCCAAGGTTCCAAGGTTGGAATATACATGCATTCAGTACTACAAATATATCACGAAATATAGAATGGGTCTCGGTTGTAGCCTAAACCCTTAAGGGCCGCTGAGCCTTGACCATCAATCAATTTTGACAGTAACCACGACCTAAGAGATCTCATAGATATTGATCTCGAGCCTAGAGCTGTCCCCTGCGTTTACTTCCATCCGCGCCAAGCGAAATATATTAATAACGGCCTATAGGGGCTCCTCATAGTCCGCATGGAGGCTAGTTTATCTCCCGAGCTTAGTTTGCCGACATATTGTCCAAGAATCCACTCAGGCCCATCCATACTTTAGAATAAAACACCAGGCATAATCCAGCTGTCCAGACTATCTCAGGACAGAAAATAAGTGAGACGTCAATATGGACATATGCCGGCCCGCTAGAATCCCGAAGCGACCCTCGGCCCCACCGCGGTTCTGTCGCGGTAATCTCCGTGCGAACCGCCCATATTTGAGACAGAAAAGCAAAACAAACGAGCAAGGTTCGGCCATGAGTCCAGGCCATCTCAAACAGTCAAACAGGTCCGCAATTGTGCATACAGCACACCGCTGAAACAAGCGCTCTCTCGAAAACCTTGGCTTTCAACGTCCTCAGGGACGGGACCTCGGCCGCCCCTACTTGGAACCTAAGCATACCGCTATCAGGATGCGCCGTGAGCAATCAGCGTGGATACCTTCCTTGGCCTACGAAATATCCAGCGGCTGGGAATCTATCTACACATTGATGAGTACTTCTGACAATCCATTGCCAAGTTTTCTCCCCCGCACTGGCCATGTGCGCTGGCATGGTTCCTTGAAGCACGGGATATACCGAAATCTGAAACACGAGCTAAAGTTGCTTCTTTCGTTTGAGTGCGTCAACGGACGCTAGCGTCTTGATTGTCGGTTCGCAAGGAGCCCCGACGGTCGGTAGTGCCGTGTGCGATCGGCACTTGGAGTCCTGCGCTATTAATATTTTGGAGACTAGATCTGGAGAACAGACCACCATTAAAACACACGGCGACCGAGTAGCTTCCGCGCATGTGCCAGTGTGTGCCCGCTTCTTTAACTATGAGCTGTTTGCTGGCCGTTTGCTTTGGTGCCACTTTATGCGCTACAGTTTGGGTCTATTGGGTGACCCACATGTGCTTTACAGTTGCTTGCCTTTAACGGTTATGGTTCCTGGAGAGTCCATTTGACATTGGAGTCGGGGTGGAGAAGGGTGGAGTCGTAGCTACCGCTCTTTGAAAGTATGTTGCTACATAGTGTTATCTGCTGGGGTAAGTGCAGTAGAGGTCTCCAGAGCAGGTCAGCGTGGTGGATGGTGCAGATCGTTGCGCTATGAATGAACTCTACCGTTTTGAATGTATTGGAGGCATTGAATTGCCAGTGGAGCAGCAAGAGCGTGCGGAGGATCCGATACGATCTACGTGCTCTAACCATGTTTACGAATGGATGCGGTAGGGAAGGAATGGCACTAGACCGCGAGAAGTAAAAGGGTGGATTGGGGGCTACCGTCAGCCTACTGCATTTCTCAATCCTCTTTCTGTTTTAGGGCTGGCCTTTGTCTGCAGATGTAAACTCGACCCCGAACCTTCCCTCTCGGGACATCTCTTGGCTGCTTCCCCCCCCCCCCCAAACTACCGCTAAGGTTACATACATACAAGCCAGGCACTGCACCCAATCCCGCAATAGTGAGTGGGCCTCCCGATGCTCACGAAGGATTCTGGGAGATCGTTCCTGTTCTCTGCCTCGGCCTGCGATAAACCCAGGTCGAAATGGCGCATTCCCAGGAGCGGGGGAGATAGCAGGTTCCTGGACCCCAGACTTGCATCTTGCATGAGACGTGCCTATCGCAGGACACGATTACGCAGCTCTGCTAACTAGTTCCCACTGCCCCCTCTTTCCTCTTTCCATACTTAGTGGCTGCTCTAAAGTGGTATAGTGCGCGAGTCGTGTCAGGTCGCACAGGCTCCCGCGGGTCGCAAAGCCAGCGACCGAGTCAAGGTTGTGTGGTGCGACAGGTGGCCATAATCCTTGTCCGATCGGAAATTCCAAGGACTAGACTTTGGCAAAAAGTAAAAGTAAAAGTGGGAAAAAAGTTAAAATGGTAGTAAGGCAGTTCGGCCTGGCCGTGCCTATGGTAATTGCATTCCTGAAACTTAGCGTCGCCTGGATCGCCAGAGAGATCTGGAGAGTTTGCAATCCCTGCTCGTGTGGCCCAATATGGCAGTTCCGTCTATAGTTCCATCCTGTATCCCTGTTTTTCTAAATTGATATGGTAGAGAAGTGGAAATGAGACCAGAAATGATGAGAAGGTGGAAAACACTTGTTGATATCATAACAGTTAAACAAAAAAGGGCGACCATAAAAACGAAGCCTGGGTTTTCCTCTATACATGATAAACTAAACAAGCAAAATGGGCTCTATAAATTGAAACACATGTTGAAATAGAGAATCGCAAAGGCGAAGAAGTTTCAAAAGCAATCGAGAATTGAAGTAAATGCGCCGCCACAGTAGACGCCGGAAAATCGAATAGAAGGTATAAGAACACAGTAGCAGAACAGAAGTCGTGAGATCGTAACATCGGTGATAGCATGATTTGCTCCGCCGGAGAGACAAAAGGGTTGGGTATTGGGGAGGATGTGGTTACGTCGCATGCGATCAAGCCATATCCTTTGCCGAGCGTTTCAGGGCCCGTCGCTTTGGAACGTCCAAGTGGTGGTAAGAGCGCAAATGCTCGACCAGATGGTCCTGGCGGGGGAAGCCATTGCTGCCTTTGCGAGAGCAGTGGTCAACAGGGCAGTTTCGGAAGACAGGATAATGGACACTGGATTGATGTCGCTTGAGATCGGCGAATCGAGTAAATGACTTGCGGCAGGCGTCGCAGGCAAATGGCTTTGCAGGCCTGAGAGGATCGATGTTAGCAGCTGGATGAGAGGTAGGTGGGATGTGAATCATGCGATCGCATTGGCGTCGTTGGTGAACATACTTGGACTGAGCTGCTGGTGGAGAGTCGGGGGTTGTCGCATCGTCACTTGGAGCGAAGTGATAATTGGGCACGGGGACTTCCTCAGGCATATGGAAGCTGCTGCCACCGTAGGAGCTACCGCAGCTGCTGGTAGGACTGGGCATGCTAGTCGCCATCACAGAAGGATCGTAGACGGTGAACTCAGGCATGGCGGGGGCATAGGCATATGGCGCACTTGGACCGCTGGTGAAGGTATAGGGCTCGGGCATGACGTCGGGGACGAACTGGGTGTCTATGTCGCACATGTTGTCATAGACCGGAGGTCCGTAGAAGAAGAAGTCCATGCCGCCGGGTGATGATGTGTATGAGTCGGAATAGCTGAAGGGAGACTGCATTGCTGGAGAAGAGGTGTAGGATTTCTTGGGGATTAAAATTGCAGAAAGCGGAAGCGCAGTCTAGTTTAAAAGGAAGCACAGGATCAGCATTCTAGAAGGCCTAGAGAAAAAATCTTTATCCAAGGGGGTCCAACCATTGTGAGACGACGGTACGAATCCTTCTGAAGCTGGTTTCCCACTCGAGCAATGCTAAGTGCCGGGGAGCGTTGGGGGCGAGATGCATGGGAAGTGCACTACTACTTGCGGAATAGTTTTGGAGTACAAAACCAATAATCAAATTAAATGATCGGACGTCAAGTAAAAATGCCAAGTAGGAACAATCAATGAGGAGGACCACGTCAATCAGTACGGCTAAAGAGAGAAGAAAAGTTCCTCCGCAGAGAGAGGCTGCACTGCTTTCTTTTATGTGGCCCCGAGGCACCTTCCACCCTCTCTCTCCCCCCGTCCCCCAGTCACCCAAGTACTTTCGATGCTCTGGGTAGCGCCAACTAAAAAAAAAGGACACTAAACAACACGAACTGCATCACCCAGGCACCGTTGGGGCCTCTGAATGGCTTCAGGAACGCAGGCTGGACGGTTAGTGGCCCAGTCCCACACCACAGCCCCCGCCTCGCAGCGTCATTCCGAGAGAGGATCACTGCATCTGCGGGAATTTCTGCAAACACGGATCCTCCACTAGGCCGGGATTTTCCCAGTGATTCCCTGCTGACTCGCTAGCGCGCTGCGACGAACATTCCACGCCCCTTCTAGCGTCAGGCTCCAGTCGCCGTATATTGCGCGAGTGATTGGATGCGCCGCGGGATGCGAGCCCAGTCATGATCGCACCGTCTCTCAGGATTGGCCCCGATAAGCTGCACGATCATCCCAGCGGTCAGACCTTGAGCGCTCGACCCTCTTCGCAGGCTGCTCCCCTCGCACGGCTGAGGTTGATCATCGCCTGTTCCAGGCGAGAGTGGAGAATGTTGGTTTAGAAGTGCGCTTCTGGAAGACTTCTAGCGTCGTTGCATCCCGGCCTTGGCCCCCCTCCTTCGCTGGGGGTTCCTTTCTTTTTCCTGTGTAGCGCTTCCTATTCGTTTCAGGTGGCCTGCGTGGCGTCCAGCCCAGAACATGCCTCTTGTTCCAGAAACCTGCCGCGTTGGGCTTAGTCTTCGTGAGGTGGGATTTCTTGATTGCACGAGGGGGGCCTTTCTCTTTGATTGTTCGACGGCTCATTCTTCTCTACCGAGGTTCACTACAGTATCTCTTTGTTCTTTTTATTGACTCGGCGATGAGATACAAGCCGAGATCCATGGCATCAAACTACCCAGGAGAATATAGATCACTACGGAGTAGTAGTCGGCAGTCGCCGAAGGTCAAGAAACGCGGCATTTTCGCAATTTCATACTCGGCAACGGCGGCCCGAAAATATGAAGTCACCAAAAGCAAGCGATCTACGATCCAAACAACAGCAGCAGGCGATCGCCAAGACCTGGTCCCAAGTTCCTAGTCTGGGGACGGGACCGATCGACAACCGATGTCATTGGAAAAACCCGCACAGCCCCTGTTCTCTGATCCCGGCCTTCTAGAAGCGAAAAATCCCGCATCGCTAGCGCGCCAAGAGCTGCATTATGACCATGTTGCAGTCGGTTCCCATAGGTGTCCTTTCGTACAGCCCCTGCCACCAGAATCGTGAGTGGTTTACATCCCCGTAAACCTGCTTCACCCGCCTCACCCGCAGCCGCTTCTGCTGGGCCCTGGACTGGCTCAATTTTTGGGCTCTAGCCCCTCCAGGGGTATACGTGTGCTTACTTCCCTTCTGCATGGCATATACATGGGGTAAATCTGTGGTTTGGATCAGTGTAGACTAGGTGGCTTTCCCCTCTTTTAATGTAAATGTATAGTTGCCACGGATGCAAATGCGATCGTGCGCTATAGAGTGCACGTACCGAACGATAGCGATCCATGGTACTTTAGCTCTGGCACATGCACCGAGCTTTTGCGATACTTAGCGCAGAGTACGGAGTACAAGCCACTCTATTATGTCAAGGCACATCAAGCTTTTCCTGTTCCATATTAGTGCCACACCACGATGACCGATTTTGTGCATGCGATAATTTGGGACGCTTTGAATAGACAGGATACTCGGCCAAGACTATAGATAGAATCGAAAGCTGGTCAGAATCCACATGCAGCAATTTGGCTCATTGAACTATCTCGGACTTTCGCTCACGCGAGGCCAACTGAAACAACAAATTCATGTAACCTGGGTGGCGAGGATGACGAACATCGATATTTAATTAGATGTATATAGTAGATATTGAAATCTTACGTGAATTATCAATCCGAAGGGCTTAATTTTAGGTCCATTCCAATAATCAATTCTCAAGGTTCCTATTGGTGCCCTCACTGTGGTCAGCGAGCCACAGACACGTCGCCTGGTCAGACTCAGGGTCAAATGATCTACGGACAGGAGCCTCAACCCTGGCCAGGAACAAAAGTACTCTGCCTTGCAGCCCACTCGCCAACCACTCCCACTGGCTGAACTTTACCCCGTAATCGCGTACATTGGGGCACCGGGCGCAAGATCTTCAGCCTGGGCTTGGCTGCGGAGCTCATAGCAGACCAAACTTGAGTCTGTAGCTTTGATCGCTTATGGGAAGGATTAATGGCCTAGAACTTGAGGGTTTGACGAACCTCTTCGCTTGTCGGGTAGCACAAGCAGAACCCTGGAGAATTTTCAGTGCCTGCATGCGTCAGCAAGTCCCTTGGAGCGCCCTGTAGGGTATGCAGAGGAACCCAGGTAATCTGATAATGGCTGATATACGAGCGTAGTTTGGGTTTCTTGGCCCAGGCTGCCAAGTTAGTGCTAAGGAGAGGCGAAGCACAAATCATGAAAGCTTCTTTTTCTGGAAACCGACAGCCTTGGCGACTTCGACAAAGCAGCCATACGTGGAGAAAATCTATTACCTCATTATGGAGACAAGATTGGCGTTGATGCATCTCGCTAACTAGTGTGATCTCTCTATACTGTGAGAACCAATGACTATCAGCATGCTGCGCCCTCCTGGAGATCACGCTGGAGCCGCACGCACCAACTACAAGGCAGACAAGATCACTACCAAGGTTGTCGTGAGTCATCTATGAGAGTGGGAGAAAGGGTAGGAAGGTCAGTCTCATATCTAGGTATCGTACCTACCGTTGGTCACTGAGACAAATGTCTAACGGACCAAAATGTTTACAATTGATCCCAGCACTTCTTGTCCCACGATGAATGAGCATTGAGACAAGCGTCGAGCGGGAGTGAACGAGTGGCCATGCAGTCTTCCGCTATGAGGCTGCTCCATTGGCTCTCTATTTCCATCACCACTGCCCCACGGCAGAGACCATACGGTGATATCTCCGTCTCGTATGTGGAGGCCTTCCAAGGTTGTGAGCCAAAAATGGAGCACGCCAGACCTGGTAGCGACACATTTCTTGCCCAAGTACCCAATATATCGGCATTAGGCATTGTGATTCCGTTCGCTATATCGATTGTTGATCGATCCCCACGTCGACGTCAACTCTGTCCGACGAGGACCAGCTTCACAACCCGATTCGCTACGGAAACCGTTGGCGGGTTATCGCGGGACGACTGAGAGATGTCATAATGGATTGCGGGGAGATCGTACGACGTTGGTGCGTGCATGTCTCGGAAGACACACCGCAAGAGTGGCTTGAGGTGGGACGCTCGGAACCGGGCGAAGGATGGAAAAATGGAATCTGCAATCAGTTTGAAGCCAGGCTTATCCAGGAGATTTCATTTATTGTCTTTGCTAGCCAAGTGGTGCAAGCTGAGGAGTTGGAGCTGTCACGCGCGGCAAGGTGAGTTGTTTGTAGGGCTCCGGCGTTCCACGTGTCTGGCACACGCAGCGACAGCGCCGAGGCTCACGAGATGCAATTCTAGACAAAAGGCGCGAGGCAATCTGCAGGTCACGTTTGCTGAGCTCCAGCTGAGCTCGAGTCATTGGCCGTGATCGACGGGTGAAGAAGACGTGGAGGGGCTGAACGAGTGGTAAGTACAAGGATGCTGGCAGGTTACTCTGCATGAGTCGGGTTATGATTAGTCGCTCATATGCGAGTGTCAAGTTTTTGGGAAAGGTGGCGTGTGAACAGTGGCCAGAATCAGGGCTCGGAATAGCACCGACGAAGAAAAAGTGCTTTCAGGGGCGACTGAGAAATGGGCAGAAGACCGGCCCTTTATTGTGGCTTTAGAGTTTGCCATTTTATCGTTTTCTGGGGTACGGTTTGGCCTTATGAGTGCGATAACGATTATTCATGCTTTCTTAATTCGGCTAGATGCAGTTTCCACGATAAACTATTGATTTTAGGCCCACATGCTCGATACATCGTGGTTAGGTTCTGGGGAGAAATGGGGGGACTGATTGGCCCCTCAATCTTGGGGGAAACAGTCTATAGAAGTATGAAAAAAAAGGATCAAGTTAGCCAAACTCTCGCAAGCCTCGACTTGGATTTCGTGAGAAATGCTCGCACAGCTTCGTCTTCTGACGCCGCTTCCGGTGGTGGGTACATGGCGAGATTGGGTACATATGCAACAGCTCCACCAGAAGCTGCTATGTCACAATGTCGAGTCTTGGCTTTCGACTCCGAAGTCTCAAGTACCGTGCTCGTTAAATAAAGAGCAGCGAGAGACACGGTGCGGCCCGTAAAGCTGGCTAGATCTTGGTGTGATCGCTTTGCGGGCTCCGTGATTCTTGTCTGCATTTGCCGTGACCCACTGTACTAATGGATATAGCGCGAAGATCTTCACTTTCTGTAACTGTGGGGCTACGATCTGGATCAAGATCAAATCAAGGACCCCCTTTAGCTGCTAGGATCGTTTAAATGTAGACCCCTCCCCAGCTGGTCCAGAATCCAATCATCAGCAACTCCTGCTTCATACGTCGACATAGCTTGACCATCCCCACGCTACCGCGAGTTTAACAGCAATCAAACAAGATGTTCTACAGTGGTGAGTAAACCGCCCCGCCGCAAGGCTAGACACGTTCTAACGTCATGAAGCTCTTGTTGTACAGCGATCGCGAAACAGCGACGGCGCTTATCAGATCGGCCAAGTCGAGAACTCCGAGCCCGTCTCAACCCTCTTCGACCACGCAAGCAAGCACCGAGTGACCTTCAACTCCTCCGTGGACATCTTCACCGTAAGCGGGCACCACATTATACCTCCAATACTCAACTAACCGAAAGCCTCATAGGTATCCGGCTCCATCAACACACAAACCCACGAGACCGAACTCGCACTCGGAGTATACGGAATGAACCTCGGAATATTCCACGGCGTCCCCGGGCAGGCATTCAAAATTAACATCGACTTGAGCATGGTCAAGGGCACTGTCGAACTTAAGATGAACGGCTTCGACGAGTTATGGCTGGATATCAATACGAAGAACTTCCAGGTAGCACCGGACGGACCCGGCAAGTTTATCCAGTGCAAGAAGAGTCATTTTATCCAAAACATGCCCGATATCAGGTGTGCGCCGTGGGTCTCTTCTGAGGCACACCTGTAACGTCCGGCATTTGGGAACATACGATTTTGGATGGGAAATGGTCGGAGTCTTGGGGTTCTATCATAATTTTGGCTTGGTCGCTTTAGCTCTTATCGCATCTCTGGAATGGATTTGATTTGTATCTGCATCTGTCGCTACGTCTATCTAAACGCTCGTCCGACGTTAGAGCATAGGACACCGTATCTCTGTCAGGAAGCTTTACTGCGTAGCCGACAATGGAGAGAAAAAACTGTCATAACATGAAGAGGAATGTCTTCTTCCATTACGTAAAACTAGATGATTGAAGTCCACAAATCTCAGAACTCCTGTGCCGTGAGACCCAATTCATTGTACTCGTTGCCCGATGCCACCTGACAAACAATACTAGGGAAACAATGAATAAAACATATAAGGAAACAATAATGAACTCCCCGGGCCCCCGATCCAAACCCTATGACACATCTATTTCCGCTCCCCGAGAAAACAAGTGCCGCGGCCACCAAGTTCTAGACTAAGAAAAAGGCGGGGATTATCGCGAGCCCAGGCACTTCGCCTGCCCGTATGGTCTCATGGCAAGGTGACGAATTATAATTCGTCCTCGAGATATTTGTACACAAACTTGAAATCAGCCTTGCGCCGGTTCATCCTGTGGAATATTAGCATGGTTTTACTTCATTTTTGCTGGAAGGCATGACTTACCATGTACTTTCGTAGTCGAAAAACCGGTAGGTGCCCTGCTCGAACTCCTCGGTGATGTTCTTCGGCTCCTCATGTCGTTGGAACCAGGTCTGGTACTGTTTGTGGAAGCGCCAGCTCTGGTTCTTGAGGGCCTTGGCAGCGAGGTTTTGCTGGTAGGACCCTTGGCGGTAGTAGAAAAGATAGAAGAGAGTATCGGTGTCGATTCGACCAGTATCGTACAGCCGCGGGTCATCAAAGATTGATAATGGCTCCTGCGGATAGTAAAGAGGGGTGTGGTAGGGGTTCTGAGCCTTGTAATGGCGGGGCTTCTCTGCATCGCCAGGTTCTGGGCATGTCGTGAGGGATGTTGCCAAGAGACGCTGGACAGATGGGGAAGAGGCACTGCTGGTTGATCGTTGCTTGGTTACCTCGAATGACTGAACCAAGTCTTGTAAACTTGGAGGCAAGTGGAATATTGACTCTTCGCTCTCCTCGTCCTTGGTGCCTTTGCCATTGGTTGTTGGCTCTTTGGCGGGTTCGGGCTTGTCTGCGGGGGCGGGCGATGAAGTAGCGGACACCCTTGTCCCGCCAGGGGTCTTTGATCGACTGGCATTGGCATTATCCTCTGGGATGGCAGCAACTGAAAGAGCAGACTTAGTCACAGGCTGTACTGTCGAGACAACTGGTGAAGCCGTTGAAGAAGCCTTTGACGCGGGGAAGACATTTGAGAATGCTGGACTAGCACCTGGTGGCGGCGGTAAAGGAGCAATGCCGACACCACTCTTATCACTTGCCGCTGCAGCGGCGGCGGCCGAAGCATACTTGAGAGTCTCTCCAGGGAGTCGGGTGGGAAGAGGCGCAGGCTTCATACCAGGAGTGCCATTGGAGGAGGCAGATGGGTGAAGAGTGGCTAGTACGGGTAGAGGTGACTTCATCTGTGCGGACGGTCTTCGTGTTGATACAGGATCCGCCTTGGGCTTAGGCTTTGGTTCTGGCTCCTCATCCGGCATGGATTGGGCTTCTTGTGACGACCCTTGGTCGTTCTCGACCCCGATACCGAACTGAGCCTCCACATCCTCACCAATCTCCAGATCGTCGTAGAGGGTCTCGTCTTCACCGGAGTAATCGGGGCTCGCACTTTCCTCAACGTAGTATTTGATGCCTTCCTTGAGCTCAATCACAGCATTCACCTCCAGGTTGCCATTTTGTAGTGATCGAAGGAGAAACTCCAATTTGTTGACATGCCACTTATAGCGTTCCGATAATTGTGAGATATCTGCCATGCGGTTTGCCTTGCTGGTGTCTTTCTTCCCCTTCTTCATTTGTGCGTGGAGTGCCTCTTCCTCAGCTTCCATGGCCTCGATCTTTTGTTGAAGTTCGTCCACCATAGACGATAAGAAATCACAAGCCTCCACTTTCTCCTTTTCTTTGGGATCAAGCCTTGAGGCAGCCGAGAGACCCTCTTTGGAGTAGGCTTTTGTCTTCATTTCCTTCTCGACGGCCTTGAACTGTTCCATGCACTGTTCGATTCATTAGCCGGATTCGACTCCCCACACCCGCAATGTCACCATGAAAACCATACCGTTTCAATCGCTTTCCGCTGCTCCAGCAGCGGTTGCTTGTCCTTGACCTCATTGCCGGAGGCCCATGTCTTGATCTGGTCACGGAACCTTTGGAGCTTCTTGATCTCGCGTTTCAAGTTCTCCTCAAGCTTATCGCGCTGTGTGGGATTGTTGGCGGAGCGAATCTTCTCGTAGATGCCTTCGAATGTCTGGATTCCTTCTGCGACCTTCTTGAAGGTCTTGTCGATCTCTTGCTGCGTTTTGCGGGACGCCATCGCGGTTTCGAGGCGTGGACTGGGCCGTCCACAGGCGGGATAGGTGTAGTACGGTGGGGGCGGATGTGGGATGCAGTCTCGACCAGTCGGGTCGGCACTGCACAATGGGTCGAGGGGAGAGAAATGGTTGCTTAAGCGGGGGATTTGCCCATATGAGAGAGCAAGGGAGAGTGCGGAGAGTCGTGGACTCGTTCGATCTGCTTGCAACTGCAAAGCTTCGATGGTTGCCTCTTTAGGCAAGCGGTCTGCCAGCACGGGAGGCAAGGCCGGGGAACGTAGATGGCGAGAGTGCGAAGGAGTTCAACTCTGGAAATAAGTCTACGAGCTCATTAATTGCGAAGTGGCTGCCTGTTTGCGTGGGGAAGTTCCGCGACACGTCATTCTACGCGTTTCTATCAACCTTGTGGGCGCGTGCGGGAACTGTCAATGATATTGTTGTATATCATCCGCAGAACCCCTCCGCCACTAAGCACCAGGCCGCCTCAGACATTATTCCTCTCTTTGACGTGGTCTTATTCGAGTGACAGGGCTTCGAAACCTCTGTACCACTTGTCATGAAAGGTTTGCACTCCATTCCAAGACCATTGGCCTTTATTCTAACCCCCGAAGTCATCATCCAGCGCGTGAAGTCCGCCTCGGTGAGCGTGGACGAGGAGTTGATCTCCTCCATCGGCCGGGGTCTACTTGTCTTTGCAGGCGTTGGTCAAGAAGATACGGAAAAAGAAGCGGAAACTCTGGTAAATAAGGTGCTCAAGGCTAAATTCTGGCCCAATGAGGATGGCGACCAGGTAAGAGTGTCACGCCGCGCATTGTCGCTCCGGCTTATTCTAAGTATTTCCGCAGTGGAAAAGAAACGTACAGGAGATTGAGGGCGAGGTTCTCTGTGGTGAGTGATTCTATCTTTCGAGACAAAGCTGAATAGTACTGACCGGCCGACTGCATAGTCTCGCAATTTACCCTCTACGCCAAGATGAAGAAAGGAAATAAGCCAGACTTTCACGATGCAGCCAAGCCGGACGTCGCGCGCAAGATATACGACCATTTCTACAATAAGATGAGCACATCATATGTCGCTGAGCGGGTCAAGAACGGTGTCTTCCAGGCCATGATGGATGTCGAGCTCAAGAACGACGGGCCGGTGGGTGTTGACTACCGCAGTGAAGATGCGGCGGTACATTTTGCCTTTGCTGGCTTTTCTCTTTGCGCCGCCACAGGACCGATCGCTGACAATTACTCCATTCATAGGTTACGATTGAAATCAACACGAACCTCCCCAAGAAAGAACCCAAGCCAAACGATAGCGCGGATAAAGGCGAGAGCGGGGCAGACTCGGCGCCCACGCAGACGTCCTTTGAGTTTCAAATACCGCCAGAACTATTGCAGTGAAAGAAAAAGCAGGAAAGGTAGAAGGGCATACATGTATAATAATGTAAATAGCGAGGGCAATACCCGGTAGCATTGAACGGCGTCAGTTGCGCATTCGTCCAGTTTGCGGCATAGAACCTTCCTGAAGATTTGGTAGGCCGCAACCTCCTCACCCCACCCTCTTCTCCAAGAGCAAAGCCACGCTCTCTTCCCCACTCTCAATAAATCACCTTCGATCTGCAACTTCGACTCTTCGCTCTCCCTATTCCCATACTCATAAATATTCGCCATGGCTGACTCTCGTACGCCCCTCCACCCACTGCGGGGATCTGCCGATCTGCCCGCATTGAAAGAGATTTGACCGTGTCTAACCTTCTTGTTCAAACAGAGCGCTCTCGTGTCTTCTTCGACATCAAGATCGGCAACTACAGTGCTGGCCGTGTCGCTTTCGAGCTAGTATGTCCTTGAAATATCCCTCATTTTGATCTCTCATCTAATCGGCGTCCTGCATAGTTTAATGATGGTACATCGGAATCCCTCGACGCGCAAATGACCCAGAACACTCAACTGACCTGTCACCAGCTGTCCCAAAGACCGCCGATAACTTCCGAGCCCTTTGCACTGGAGAGAAGGGTGAAGGCACTCAGGGAAAGCCATTGAGCTACAAAGGTACGCCCTAGAAACACCTCCGTCGCACAACATGTATGGAGCGCGACTGACCACGTCGCGTAACTATAGGCTCAATCTTCCACCGTGTCATCAAGCAATTTATGATCCAGGGTGGTGACTTCACTGCATTCAACGGCACCGGTGGTGAATCGATTTACGGCGAAAAGTTCCCCGATGAGAACTTCGACCTTAAGCACGACCGTCCTTTCCTTCTGTCTATGGCCAACTCCGGCCCTGGTACCAACGGCAGCCAATTCTTCGTCACCACTGTTCCTACTCCTCACCTCGACGGCAAGCATGTGGTTTTCGGTGAGGTGATCAATGGAAAGAGCATCGTGCGCAAGATTGAGAACCTGGAGACCCAGTCCGATAAGCCCAAGCTTGACGTGACCATCGTCAACTGTGGTGAGCTCACTGGCGAGGACTACGAAAACGCCGACAAGAAAGCACAGGACGCAACTGGTGACCCATACGAGGACTTCCCTGAAGATCACCAGGGCGAGGACCTGACCGCACCCTTGGCCTTCAAGATCGCTACCGAGTTGAAGGGCTTCGGAAATACTGCTTTCAAGAGTGGTAACTACGATCTCGGCATTGAAAAGTATCAGAAGGGTCTTCGGTACCTGAATGAGTTCCCCGAGCCTGCAGAGAACGACCCTAAGGAGCTAGCCGAGCAAATGAAGGCTCTCCGATTCACTCTTCACTCCAACTCGGCTCTCTTGGCCAACAAGCTTTCCCGCTTCGTACCGGCTAAGAGGTGGGCTGGATTTGCCCTTGACACTGCTGAAGCTGCCAAGGCTAAGGATGCAGACAAGGCCAAGGCGCTCTATCGCCGCGCTGTGGCAACCATCGGTCTGAAGGAGGAAGACGATGCTCTTAAGGATCTCCAGGAGGCTTTGAAGCTTTCTCCTGGCGATGCCGCAATCACTAACGAGATTGCCAAGGTCAAGCAAGCTACCAAGGCCCGTGAGGCCAAGGACAAGGCTGCAGCGAAGAAGTTCTTCGCTTAAAGCTCTTATGTCTCAGGTACCCTCTCAAGATGAGTCACGAGGCGTTTTCTGCGTTTCTTCTACCATACATGATGATGTACCATTAGACATCATGAACTTACGAGGTTCTTCTCCAAACTCTCAAAATTACGTTCAAGATGCTTTATGTATCACACTCCAACAAATCATCAATATATAAGCTCTCTCAATGTTCTACGGCGAATCAAAGGTGATCGCTCATTCGCCCGTACTAGTAAATGCACAAGTACCCATGTCTCGAACCGAAACCTCTGCTTCAGGCCTAATATCAAAATCAAAGATATCCATCGGAACAGCCAAAGTTGTACACGCGTTCGGAATGTCCACAATTCCAGCAATGTGACCTTGCACAGGCGCACAGCTTAGCAATAAATAGATCTGGTAGTCACTGTACCCATAACGCCGCAAGTACTCGATCACGCGCAAGCAAGTCTGTCTGTAGGCTACAGTAGCGTCCAAGTAATGCTGCTTACCATTTTCGTCGACTGAGAAACCCTCAAATGTCATATATCGACCAGGGCCGAATTGCGGCTCGACTGGTCCGGCGTGAAAGATCGGGGATTTCATGCTCAACTTCGCCATGCCGTTTTTGATCACAGTAAACTTCAGTGTAATGATTCCTGCCATCTCGATTGCGCCGCAGAAAGATATTTCACCATCTCCTTGTGAGAAGTGTAGATCGCCGACTGAGAATTTGGCGCCGGGGACGTGGACGGGTAAGTATACTTTAGATCCTCGAGAAAGATTCTTGATATCGCAGTTTCCACCATGCTCAGGACGACCCTGTTTAAATTAGCGTATTGAAAACATAGTTGAAACAAATATCGGAATTACAGGAATAGTTCGCGCACCCTCCTTCGCGACTCGTTCCTTGACCTCTTCCGTCGACATTCCTGCATGGGCATTTTGCGGGTTCGGAGGCTGGGCGACGATCCGATCAGCCACTGTATTCGCAGCAATGAGATCGCCCTCGCGGCGGTTCCATTCAGCGAGAACTTCTGGAGAAGGCGCACATCCAAGGATACCGGGATGAATCAACCCAGCGAAGCGAACATGGGGAATATGGCGAGAGGAACAGAAGATTCCTTCGAAGTCCCAAATGGCCTTGGCTCTATAGGGCTTTGTGAGCAGGAAGATCTTCCTTTTGATGGATAAACATACGCCTTGGGGTAAAGCTCATCCAAGAAGCCACCTCCATTCTGACGATCAAAAACACCAGTGAAGCCCCACGGTTGCTCTTCGAAAGGCTGGACATCTTGAACCTCGACAAGCAATACGTCGCCCGGTTCGGCTGTCTCGATGTCGAATGGGCCGGAGAGATAGTGTATCTGGGTGAGATCGACATTCTTCAGGTCGTCGGCAGAGTCGTTATTCCCAATTTGACCGCCGGCCCAATCGAGGCATTCAATCTTGACAACCTCGTTGTTGGCGATCTTGCCACATGCTGGGACTAGTGGTGCGATACTCGATTAGTGACAATGGTGAGAATGGGATTCGTCTGAGCTTACTGTCTGGATGCCATCGGTTCTAGAAAGCGTTAGCCTCCAGAGCCCAATAGGTAGTGCTCGAAATACTAGAAGACAGATGAAGATAAATTGATCAACATACATGGAGCCCTTCCTGTTCCTGCGCAGGCTTCTCTAGATCGACTTTCAGAGCCGTGCGAATTCCTTTGGCGCCCATGATTGACTATTTTAGATGTAGGGTATTTCGTAGGGATAAGTAGCTTTCAAGTCCTTGAAATATCTTTCACTCAAAGAGATTACACTCAGAAGGCAAGCTATCACTGCTGAGGGGAAATGCGCAGCGAGATAAGGCGCAGCTTCTCCGCAGAGGGGTAACACCGTACGTAACCCTTATCTCTACAACGGCAACATTCGGCTTTCTCTACTTTAGCCGATTCAAAGCGAAGTCTTTCTCCGTGGAAATTATGTAAAGGTAGTTCGAGGTATCAGTAGCCGGCGCTGGGGGAGGCCTATAGTATGCCGCGCGACAACAGTACTCCGTACATGCTGTAGACTTGGCAAGGCCCACAGAAATAATCGACTAGACAGTAAATAAAGTTGCCATGTGGGTTGAAAATAAATGCCCCATCAAAAGGCAGCGGTCACTAGGATCTGGGTTTAAATGAAAGGCGCGATCAAGCTGCTATGCCATCATCCATGCGCCCCAGACGTGGAGAAGGTACGATGATCGCATACCACAGACAAGCCGAGAAATGGCGGAGGCGATTCGATGCGCCAAGAAAGTTCCCCAGGCCGCTGTTGTGTCATGGATTTTGTTAATTGGCGGGAGCGCACGATTATGCCTCAAGCGGCAGCGATCAACGTAAGCATCGCCCCCATGCCAGTTCTTAGATCTCATATTTTGAGGCCCATTGCGGATCATGGCATCTTACTTTAGTTAGCGGATCTTGTCCTTCACCCAAATAGGTCTCATCCACCGCAGTTTCTATTCGCAGACCCTGAAGGCTTCCAATGTTCGTGAATTGGCACCACTCATTGGTTTTTTGTATAGGGATCATCTTAATATACCCCACAACGTGTTTGTTTTTCATCTCTGCCTAAGCCTCAATACAATGACATCAAAAAGTCTCGGCGGGCGCATAAAGAGTTTCAAGTCCTCTGGGGATCAATGTCCTAGATAGACGAACTGATCAACTGCTCATCATGCATCTAGGAAATTGGGCATCGTTGTTTCTATCTTTGGCGATCACAAGTGAAGCTTCTAGCTTCTTTGATCGACGCCAACTTCCAAAAGATCCAAAGGGGATCAAGACAATCAAGACCGCTAACAATGCTACAATTCGCTATAAAGAGCCTGGGATCTGTGAGACGACACCCGGCGTGATATCGTACTCTGGCTATGTGGATACATCTCCCGACTCGCATGTTTTCTTCTGGTTCTTCGAAGCCCGCCATGACCCTGGAAACGCGCCCACCACTCTTTGGCTGAATGGTGGACCTGGTAGTGATTCACTGCAAGGGTTGTTCCAGGGTAGGTCTTCAAGATGCAAGACACGAGCGGCTTTTTCGTGACTAACATGCAATACTTAGAGCTCGGCCCTTGCCAAATTCAAAAGAAGGGAGAAGACTATGTCAGTCGTCTGAATCCACATTCTTGGAATGAAGCTTCGAATATGCTTTTCATTTCTCAGCCGATTGGAGTTGGTATGCGGTTTCTCAGGTCCCACTGAAACATCTAGAGCTGACCAAGTAAAATAGGATATTCTTACTCCGAGAAGGGACCGGGAGTATCCTCAGGATCAGCTCCACTGGGACCCATTGGTACTCCTGCTAAAGTTTCCAATGGTCGATGGCCATTAGGCGATCCTTTTGGCATCGGTAAGAAAGCAATTTCTCCATGGGAACGTAAATCTAACAATCTCTAGACACCACAGAGCTAGCTGCCAAGGCTGCTTGGGAGGTCATACAGGGGTTTTACAGCGGCTTGCCGAGAATAAACTCCGACCTAAAATCCAAGACGTTCAACCTCTGGACTGAGAGCTATGGAGGGTAAGCTTCTCTGAAACCATTACCGCAGTATTTAAACTGACAATTTTTCGGATAGACACTATGGCCCAGCTGTAAGTACTCGTCTAAGGGCTCAGATGTTCTGTGCTAACCAATCTAGTTCTTTGACCACTTTTTTCAAGAAAACCAAAGAATCAAAAATGGAACGTCGAAGGGGGTTCAACTGGATTTTGGCACTCTTGGAATTATGAATGGCCTAATTGATTCAAGGATCCAGTCAGAGTACTACTACAAATTTGCGAACAACAACACTTATGGAATCAAATCGGTGAGTGAGCTTGATAATTTTGAAGATAGTAATGATCTGACGTATCATCAAGGTGCCTGATGATATTTATACGTTCATGAAGATGTCAAACGAAATTCAATCTGGTTGCTTAGGACTCATAGACAGCTGCAGAGCCGTGGCAAAGATCTACGGGAACATACCTACCGTACAAGGCAAGTGCGCAGAGGCTGGAGCTGTTTGTCAATACTCCGTCAGTAAGTACTTTTTTCTCCCCTCGATATCATCTTGATTTCTGACACTGGGGTTTGCAGCGTCGCCATACTATACAGTCAGCGGTCGTGGATCATATGATATCCGCGTTTCCAACGAAACCGTCGAACCACCCGAGGACTTCTTAGCCTACCTCAACAGTGCGACTGTGATGGATGCCATCGGAGTGGATCTCAATTATACC
>JAOYNU010143613.1:0-22275 GCA_026745395.1 Tympanopsis confertula | reverse complement strand
CCCCTCCTCTTTCCTCTCTTCAGCTTCGTTATTTCTACAATCCTGAGCATCTTCAATGAGATATCTTTTCTTCTGATTACCTCCGTGACATTAAGTCGGATTATTGGGACTTGAAGCCTGAATTACTGTCTGGCCTCTAGGTTTGCATTGGGCTTTGGGCATCGGGAACTGCTATATGGTAGTAATCCCGAAGGATTGTATGGGCTGAAAACTCTAGAAAGTCTAATTTTGGCCTGTTAATCTTGTGAGTATTAATAGTCTTACTTGGCGGTGACAGAATCCTGGTGTAGATTCATAATTATGTTCCAATGAAAGATAGGGTTATACTGTCGTAAAGGTTAACAAAGCTAATCATTGTCAACTGCTGGGAGAAAATATTTTGGGGGCTCCTTATGTGATACGAAGTTTTGAGTACATATGCTATTTTTCAATTCTTCTAAAATTGTTTACCTACCCCTTGTGTGGCTGGGTCCAGTTTGGGTTGAAGAGTAGAGTAGTGATTTGATTAGCCGCCTAACGCCATATATCAAGCCAGTTGATGTGAGAGACAGGATGTCCACTTTCTGATTGGCTGGGCCTGGATTGCCTATCATGACTTAGCGTTATACTAGGATCAGTAGGCTGTAATCGGTGTGTAACAAGCAGCCATCGGCTTTCTACCCTAACTATTGGGAATGCTATTCCCAGCGAATACTATCTTTAGCTGGAAGAATACGAGTGTTTTTGATGTAGAAATATCTATTGCGTAGACTTGGTTATTATCTATTGAGCTTCTTATTGGTTATATCTGTTGTCTGTTTATTACTGGCCCCCGTGCTTGGTAATAATCCCAGTTCTGTTGGGTAGGCCCAAGCGACATTGAAGGAGGTTATAATATCAGGTTTCACTTCAAGTCTTCCTGGACTAATTCACAATTGGGCCGTTTGAATATTCCCAGAGTGTTGGCGGGCTGTTGCCTAGAATTTTATATGAACTATATCTTCTTTTGTGAGACTGGGGTCAACCGCCCTAGCTGGGGTCTAAAGAAGAAAATTGGTGATTCAAGCGAGCTGCGGAGAATAAATAAGAGCAATATGCGAGGCTGTTTCAAGTTCGCCCTGGGTCGGCTTGCTCCAATCTTCATCTGTATCCACATCTCTAAATATTATATCCATATTGCCATGTCAATTGAGTACTAATGCATAATGATTTCGTACTTACTGCCCTTCTTTCTTCTTGTTATCAATTAAAACTTTCCAAGCTAAGTGAAAAATTTTTCCCATTTAGGGCCCCTGTGCTTGGCGAGAATTGGGCGAATATTAGTGATCTAGTCGAACGACGATGTGCTCAGAATCGTGTTGCTCAATGAGAATACCGAAAGTGTGAGTAGAGATCCAACTAATTGCTGCTGAAAATCAAGGAGCAGTATTATAGAGATAGATATCTGACTATCAACTAAGGTTTACGCGGGGAACAAAAAAGAATCGCAAGATAACCAAACTTCCAGCCGGACTAAATTTGTTAAACGTGCCCCCAAGAAATGCACTGCAGCAACCTGTTCAAAATTTCTATCGCCCTCGGCATCACAGCAAGCTCCTACATCTGGCTTATCATATTTGTCAACACCAGATTCGTCAAAGCAAATAAGCTGGCAAGCCTATATATGACTATATTCCAAGCAAAAACAGCACACCCCCCTTCTTATGTCCGCCGATATCAACTCCTACACATCACAGGCTGAATGCGTCTCCTGCAGTGATAAGTCACGTACCCCTTCTTTAGAAGCCAATGCTCAGTAAGAATTCTTTGACTTCGAAGCTTTAGTCACAAATCCAGTCTATGCAAGCTCTGAGAATCTGGATTCTAGGCTCTTTAATTTCTCCCATGAATTCAGTATACTCTTCCCTTCCACGGCTCCCCTAATGCGATCTATGTCCCCTATTACCCCACTACCCAACGTGTCTCGTTCAAGAGGAGTTGACACCCATGGTCACACGGCCTTATATCGCGCTGTAGTTTAAGGCCACGAGTCAGTATTAGTAGTATTACTCTAAGCCGGTGCGGATCCAACTCTCCCCGACAGTACCGGTTTGATGCCTCTCCATCTTGCTACCAAGACTGGGCATATCCGAGGTGTGCAGCTTCTTTTTTCAGGTGTTTCTCAACCGTGGAACATCATAAGACAGGCCACATATACTGGGGAGACCGCACTATATCTAGCGGTGTAGACCAGATAGTCAAGGATGGTACGCTTATTACTTGAACATTCGGCGCGCGCTATAAACTTCTAGGATTGGCTGGGCCGGACTGCACCGTACATGGCTTGCGAGTCCAATTAGCATGATATTGTTGATATGCTAGTGTAGGCGGGTGCAAAGCTTGATATTCGGGATTTCGAGGGCCAATCCCTCTTATATAGCGTTTGTATGGGCGGGAGTGTGTAGTTTACATGAGCATCAGGAGAAATTTGGGAAGGACAGAATTCGATTTGCTATATTCCCGTGTCTATTTCATTATACTGGCTTTAAGATGACATTGTTTCTGGTATTTGAATTGTCTGGCTAAATGATGCTCGGCTGGAGAGACTTTTGATGAATGTTATGGACCCGCGGGCGCTGACTCGAAATAAGTTAACTACAACTAAAGATAATAACTTCACTGATATGTAAAAGACTAAATAGAGAGTACTTTGATAGAATTCAGAAATTTATGGATGATACTATGGGCAATTAGCACCCTTAATAACCTTTTATCGATAACTTACGTGTATCCATAGGCCCTGGGGCAACATTGTTTATGCTGAATCGGTACAACTGAAGCTTCTTGCATACACCGCTATATAATTGTTACCTGCTTATGAGCTTACTAGAGGCGTTTTGATATGATACCGGGTGAAATGATCAATAGGTGCTTTGCTACCTGTATAAGAAGTATAGTAGCCCGTGAAAGCTTCCAGGAGTACAGTGACAATGGAGATTATTTTCCCAGCATCCCTAATATAACTTGAGGCCTCTTTTAACACGAAGAATGCTGTCTTTGAGTTCACACTGAGTGGAATTTTAGCAAAGGTCGCTCGAATAATCTTACAAACCTTCCAAGTTACCTACACGTCAGTACAGCAGGTAGCGGGGACTATGGAGATAGAGAGATGGGGTTTAGGCTGCAGGGCAATAATTGGTATTCTTGGAAGCTTTGGTCGCCTATATTCCGAATCAAACGTAGCTTTGTAGATCTGTAATTGATTGTATGATCCGAATAATCTGGTGCAATCTAAATGCAGGGCATTTGATGGACAATGCAACCTATCTTTGCAGAGTATTTGAGCAGCCGACAGCTTGAAACGAAGAGCTGTACACGAAGGTCTCTCAATTTTGTTTTCGCTTTCGATTTTCCATCCGCGCTTAATCTCGCTTCTAATTTGCAATAAGATTATCCACAAAGCTTCTTGAGTATGGGCTCTTATCTTGACAGTAAAAAATCTGGCAAAGCTCCGACCTATTCCACTTAATAATTTAGTAAATTCGCAGAGAAGCTAAATTCAGCTGGAAGAAATATAATAGTGATCAATTGTAAGTATCGATAGTTGTTTTCAAGGCAGAAAGAACGTTTTTCACAACATATGCAAGCGTTTCACATCTGCTGTCTCTGCTTGGAATAGCCGTCGTTTCGTGGGCCCCGATACCATAGTTTGAACAGAGCGAAATAAATATACACAAAAGCTGCTATGAATGGATATTTCAAGAACCCGAGAACACCTTCGTCGCGATATGTTATCATACGCAGAGATAATTTCTCTATGATAGATCGAGGGGAGCCGTCAGTGAAGAACATCCAAGCCTTCAGACTCTCAGTCAAAGCGGTAGTCTTTGTTGCTCGAATGTACAAATCTCTTTCAAATGATTTCACGCCTTGTTGGAGGCTATCATAAGGCTGGGTAGATTTGGAAGCCTTAATAATTTCTTTCGATAATTTTAAAGCATCTTGTAGTCCAATATTGACCCCTTCGCCACCAAAAGGAGTCATCAGATGTGCAGCATCACCAATCAATGTGACACCTGGCTGATTGACCCAGCACCAGCCCACGGGGAGCGAGTAAAGGGGGCGGTGTTTCGGGTTTTGTGCATCAAGAATGAATTGCAACAATTGTGAATCCCAATGCTCAAACTCTTTGATAACTCCTTTTTTAATCGTTTCCGTGTCATCTAAGCAAGACGAAAGAGCTCCATCTGTCCCTTTCAGCCATCGTGTAAAAGTGTATATCTTCAAGCTTCCGTCCCCGAGCTGTTGGGCAAAAATTGCACGGCCTTCTGAATGGGAGAACAGCGACCCGCGATTCACAAGCCTGAAACAGCTCGGAGAGTATTTTTCAGCTTCAGGAATTATCCACTCATATCCTGTAATTCCCGAATACTCTGGTACTTGGGTGGAAAGAAACTTCCGAACTCGGCTCCATGCTCCGTCCGCTCCTACAATCAAGTCAAAGCCATTTTCCTTCCCATGGTCGAAAACCAAATCGCCATTCTTTTCAACGGCACACAAACGAGAACCCCATTGAATCAGATCTGGACGAATGGAATCCAAAAGGATATCGCGGAGGGCCCCGCGATCGATCTCTGGCTTTCCGCGAGATGAACGGTGTCCATTTCTTGTGATATTCACGTATTTTAAAAGACTTTGATCACATATAGTCAGATTCTCACCATCAAAGCGAGCGTGCTCAAGGAATTTCTCAAACAATCCGGCTTCTTGTATAGCAGCAAGGCCAGTCGCGGAGTGAAGGTCCAAAGTTCCGCCTTGGTCACGACGAGTACGCGATTTATCAGCTTCGAAGACAACGAGCTCTATACTTGGGTGACTTGAAAGTAGTCTTGCAAGCATAAGGCCTACTGGACCTGCACCAATAATGGCAATTCTGATGGGTACCATCTCGCAATTGGAATTGCACAGGGATGGGGTTAAATGAAGAAATGTAAGTATAATGCGTGGCAATGGTCAGAGAAAAAGACAACTTGGACTTCAGCAAGTTTTATATATTTCATGCTCCTTCAAGAAATTGTGGAAGCCTAATATTGGGAAACAGTCCATAAAAAAATCAGTGGGTAATAAAACTGGATGCTATTCGGACCCGAAACCCAGAATTTAGGCAGAATTATTACCTGTCTTCCACGGGCGTCCGATATTCCGACGCCCGAATTGAATGGGAAAACGAACTTACATAATTACATTTTGACTGATCATTCTATTCCAAAGTATTATGTCTGTATAATACCTGTTTCAAGTACTGATATTCGGCCAGTCTGGTGTTACGGACCCGCTCCTAGTGATCGGATAAGAGCTCCGGGAGAAGCTGATATGATTAAAATGATAAATGGCTAATAAATGGGTGCTACACACTCCTAAGCAAACCTATTTTAGGACCGCAGCCAGCCCAAATCAAACACTCCTTTGCCTCCAAGTGGTGATATTAAAGACACTCGAGGAACTGACCATGTCGGAGCGGCCTTCGTAATCGCTGTTCCCCCCTCCTTCTACACTACTTTGCCCAGTGCTCCTGGCTCGGTCGCAAATCAAGCCCGCCTTTTGGCAAAGTTCCTCCTATCCCAGTCTACTCTCCTGAAGTCTGTCGGGTTCCATCCACAAGGACAGGTGTACTAGTACTGCTAGCATATTGATACACACACACACACCTATACATACACATTTCATTAACGCCCAGCGGCTAAGCCAAGAGGGCAACTATCACTGATCTATCAATAAATGTGTGTTTGGCTATACGCCTGGTCTCCTTAGAGTCCATATAGTATTTTTCCATCTGTATTTCCCATCTCTACTTTCAATCTCATAGTTGTTCCCTATGATTAGTATTGGTTAGTAGACTAGCTTAAAGGTACTTCTTTAAGTATTCAATACATTATCTTTGGCAATTAAAGTACATCTATCATCTCTCACAAAGTGTTAAGAGTTAGTAAAAAAAGATGTACTATTAGTTTATTGGGGAGTTCAGGTAGCCTTAAGTTAATCCATAGCAATTGCAAATTGTATGAAGGCTTACACTGTCACGGAGGCGATCAGAAGAAAGGATATCTCATTGAAGATGCTCAGGATCGTAGAAATAACGAAGCTGAAGAGAGGAAAGAGGAGGGGAGAGGCCCCCGACTAGAACTATCTATATCCGCACACAACGGCGCTAAGCCTAATCGAGCCACCTCTGCAGGCATCTGCTATGCATATGAGTCACGTGTCAGCTAACGTTAACTAACGCGCGGTTTACATACACTACTTCTAAATTCAGTTTCCACTTTTGATCATTAGAGGGTGACTTCCCTCCCAAGAAGAAGAATATATTACTCTAGTAAGCATAGGTATACTATAGTATTTCGGTCCCATATACAGTCCACTTTCAATATCAAAACTGAAAGTAATCCACTGTCTCTCTTACTTGTCCACATACATATTAATCTGTCTCGGCAGCATTGATTTGAGAGGTATCCATTGAGTCTTACCATGCCCGTGCGGAGCTGGGCTATTACACTCGCCTCTTTCCACGATAATCGGTTATACAGCTGTCGCATGTATTTTCCTGGGAGTACTGTGTCCACTCGTCAGGAGTGTTTCCCTACATTCTAATGCAAAAGGACTTCGACCATCGTGATTTTTGAAACTTATATCGGCTCCTGCTCTTTGTAGTTAGTGGACTATTTCCATGTGTCCATTGGTCGCTGTATAAGATATGGGATACTCTCGTGATTCAACCGCGGGTCTTCTAAGATATGGTGCTTGTTTACCCCATGGTCGTGAAATCTTCCAATGATTGGATTTCCAACATACATTGGCTCCAGTATCAATAATTTGTTAAATCGTTTTTGGAGACCTGTGTTTGACAGCACAGAGCAGAGCAGAGGAATCATCGTACCCCACGTTGCAATAATACAAGTAATCATCCAAGGCTTGATAAAGCGATGAATGAGCCTGACGAAAGGCATTCAAGTCCCAAAGGTCTAGTTGGTGCGCTATGAGCATGAGGAGCTCCGACCCAAATGATGGACATGGTGCCCAGAGGCTCAGTTTCAAAATTGCAAGATGGGGAATGGCAGTATTTAAGAGCTATGACTAACCCAAGCTCTGACGTGTCGGAACTGGGCGAGAATCCAGCGATATTAGTAATCACCCAGAGTATTTCAATTCATCTTTCATCTCAGGGGTAAAAATACCCAATCCAACTGTATTGTTCTGACATGATATCATTCGGTCGTTGGTCGTTCCCACATAGGAGAAGAAAAGGAAACCCAGCTTCACTCATCGTGCTATCGGTTCCCCCAACTACCATTTCCATCTACGAATCTGACTAGGATAAGCAGGATGCCAGAAAAGAGACGGCTCTATTAGACCCTCATACAAGCTATTTAAGTAGTCTCTTGTAGCAAACGGCGAATTGATCGTTGTGCGCTCCGATATTTCGCAGTGCCATTCCCTCATCCTGGAACCTTTCCGATAGCATGAGAATAGTGAGATCGACTGAATTCACTCTGGAAAGACATAATGATGGAGATTTTCGCTTTCGGCCTATCTCTAGCTAGCACTCAAGGCTCCGCAGCTTCTTCTTCTCCATCATCATCAGCATTGATTGATCCATCTCCTTAAGAACCATTCTCTCCCTTGCAAATTTTGACACAAGAGTTGACGATTTACCTCTAGTCAGCCTGTGTTCAATTTATTTTTTCCAGCCAAGAGGCATTCTCCGGTCAGGATAATGATCCAAATTTCAGAACAACCAAAGAAATCCAGCGTAGTGAAACAATCATTGCGACAGAAGAGAGTCCGGTGCAAATCTTGCCTAGAGAAAAAGGCACGGGAAGATAGCACAATGCGCGGGGTGGATGTCTGCGTGGGTACACGCATTCGACAACCAGGTGGAATTTTTCTCTATTCGGCAGGTGGCGGCGGGGTTTTTTGGTCATCTCTGGGCTCTCAATGAGTAAGTCCAGGTGAAATCGGGAGATCGCAAATTTCCAGACTCTTTTTGAGATGTTACTATCCAGGGCCAGTTGAAAAGCATGGAATAGCCTCTAGAAGCGACCCGTTTATGCCACGAGCGGTCCTGGAAGACGGGGCTCGCAGCGCAGGTGAAGATCAGTGAAACACCGAATGGTTAATGCATCCAAGGGTAATAATACTTTTATGTGTATAGCTATGCGTGCAATTGCCTCTAATCTTTGAATTGATTATTATAGTAGTGCCAGCTTCCGCCCGCCATTTACACTCTTCCTAGAAGTTCGGCAGAATGAGAACTTGCCTGAGCTTGGAGCCTGTATTGTCACAAGGAAAGATAAACATGTTACTGAAGAGCGCATGAATCGTCTGTCCGAGATGGTGTCATATTGCTAGCTCTGACACGAACTCCTCGACCTCCAAGCTCTGGCTAGAATAGTCCACCTCCAAAGCATCCGATGTTCATGCTCGGATACAAATAACCCGATTCGTGAAGCCAATACCCTAGTGCTGATTTTCCATCGCCCCATTGAGCCGTGGGAAGTGGCCTCCAAAGGCGAAAGGTGTTACATGCTGTGCCTTCTTCGAATACAGCACCTGCCTTGTTTGCTCTTCCTATAGTGTCCAAGAACATGGCTAGCGGAATACCAATATCAACTTTTTTTGTAGTCGGAGAAAGCCTTCCTACCATCTTGTCCAGAAGCGAGAGAAACCATTCTACTACTGAGCTGACTGGCTCCGGCTTCAGCGGGTCAATAGTTCCAGGTGGCAAAACTTCAGTATTGAAAGTAATAGACAGGTCTCGAGCATTTGGAAAAATTTTAGAAGGCATTTCCAGGTAGGCTTGATAGTCGAGCGGGATGTCAAATGAAACGTATCCGTCTGGCTGCCAGATCATTTCGATTTTGGTCATTGCCCGGATCCGTTGAAGTAAGAGAAGGTTGTCAAGATGTAATATTAGTTTGGAGCCTTCCAGAAAAAAAGTGTTCGTAGAGTATAGTACATCAATACCGAGAGTATATCTGATGTACGTATTCAGCTTACTCCAGCTCGACATTCCATCACAGGAGTGGTGCAACTTACGCTTCCCTGCATGCCATGAGCCATCCTAAAGCACCTACGGTTGCATTTCGTGGGTCCTTTTCGTTATCATAATCAGATCTCTGCTTGTTTCTCTGCCACAAGCAAGGGTCATCGACAATATCGGTGCAGTGTTTCCTCTCAGACCTCACGGCATTGCGCTGGCAATAGTATCCAAGAAGACGACGCGGCTCGGTTCGAGTAAGTTCAAGGTGAATGATACTATCGCCGAACGACAAAATGATTATTTGCAGCTGGAGCTCTCTTGGTAGGCGATGGAAGAAAGGGCTTTCTGCTGAGACAGACAAGTTGGCCAATGTCGTGCTAGAAGGCGACGGAGTGAGAGTATGCCTTCGAGGCTCAACGGAATCATGGTGTGAGAAAGGCACGGGCGCTCGTTCCCGAGAGCTCGAGCGAGGAGACTGGAATTTGCCGAACACCTTCTTAATCCAGCCTCGTGCCATGACCTATTTCCTATGTATTCGACGCAAGTAAACACAATCCAGATGCCTGGGACGAGAACAGGGTGAAAGGTGGGCGGAGTACGCTATTTGATCAGGCCAAAGAAGATTTAGACTGAAAAGTAGGGATGAGAGCTCCGTTACAAATTTGGAGGAATGTTATTGGTTTGCTGGCGTGCTTAGTGGAGTGGCTCGGTTCCACCTGCCCTTACCTAGTTGCCTAATTTTTTCGTGAGAATTAGTGGCTCATACTATCTCAGTTTACTCCGACAGCAGCCTTGGATCTGAACTACTCAGAAATTACTGTGAAATAACGCGCAAGTTGTGTAGTTAGGGGACCAAGCGCTGTTTGTATTGTCTAGCAGAGTCTGGGCCCAAAATCTAACCCACGCGGATGGTCCGAGCGGTCGGGCTTGAGCTTTCATCAGGACAGAGGTCAAGTCGATGTAGGAGAATCGGTCAATAGCATAGACCCATTTAGAAAATCCTCGGCTTTCATGGGCTCTTGGGATGTCTAACTTGGCGAATAACTTCCGAATTTCGGACTGGCCGAAAAGTGGGGCAGGCTATTGAGTTGACTCATCGCTTCAAGCGATTTTGTGCAACTCGCCAACGATCTTGTTCATCTCTGAATACTTATGCGTTACAGTATACCTTTTGAAACCGGGACTCCTATATATTACCCTCACAGATAATACTTATCCATGACAGCGACTTACCGTGTACTTTCCACGCCAGAACTCCTTCGCGAAATCTTCTCCTGGATTGACAAGGATGATGATTTTTGTTGTGAGGTCGGAAATGACGCAGAGGACGCTTTTCTTGAAAGCATCGAATGGGACAAGGTTTGCTCTCTTAGTGATATTGACTGGAGCAATTGTCCTAGGACCCATCTTTACCACAAGAAAGGTGTCTTGCTCCAATGTGGGCTTGTCAATACACTTTGGTGGTGTGAGGCTATACGTTTTATCTGGAGGCGCTTAAGTGGTCCTGGCCAAGGGAACACAGATCTCCTTGGCTGTTTCTCAAGATTTCATGATCCTTGCCGCAAGCAATTTCACGCAAACTTGATCACACAAGCCGATCTGTTCTCGATCAACGAAAATAATGCAGATACCTACGACTCTCTACTTCAAGGAGTTATTTTTCCAACCCTCCAGCACTTGCGCTTGTACTGCCCAGAGAGATGCGATTATATTCCACGCCTACAATGCCCATCCCTAAAGATATTGGAGATCAATCCTCATTTCGAATTTGAATTCGGCATACCTGAATATGCGTTGAGCCAGGAACAGTGGAATAAAGTGTTACGTCGGATTTCCGTGAGTTGAATTTACGATTTTTGCATTCAATGTGGTTTTCTAATTGGGATATGGTGACAACATCATGTAGGTGCTTTTTCCAGTCCTCCAAACTGTTAAATTCTTGGACCATGCGCGAGTTTGGCCGGGGGCGCTGGCGGACTTTGAAAAAAACCTGCCATGCTTGGAAGTTCTCGATAGAGAATTTGTTATAGAAAGCACCGACACAGATATATAGTGATATAATAAATTGCGCTCTTACAGTCGATATGTGTCTCGCATTCTATATATAAACTCTTCCTCGAAGCTGTGACTTAACCTTAGAAGCCTCCTATTGGGCATCAGCTATGGAAGAACCTTTCCTTGATTCTCATGAAAAGAGACTTATGTGAACTCTCAAGAAACCGATGCAAAATGATAAATTTAGCGCGTAACGTAGAGAAATTCTAAACTTGGGGAAGGAAGGAGAGGAGAAATCCTCCACAATCTAGATAAGCCACTCCGCGGAGCCTCCCACATCCACATAACACACTCTATACCGACGTCTTCCCCACATAACTACAGTCCATATAACTAATATACAGAATATATATAGAGCATATAATATAAACTGTCACATTACCCCCCCACCAGACACAATTTCAACCCTGAAATCGCGCGAGATTCACTCTAGGTAGCATCAAATTCACCCATTCCTGGTTTATTATCATTATCTTTATTTAATAAGTCTTTCACACCATCTCGAAACCACAATTTGAGCTTTCATAGCCATACTTTTGATAGGTTCTAACAATAGAATTCTACCCCATGGGACTGGGAGGATTGGGGGTGAATCCCCAGTGGTGAATTTTCTTAAGTATGGGCAGAATTCCTCCCGTAGAGAACCCACTATCCCGAATCCCACCTATCTTCAGGACCCTGAATCCCCTACCTTCCCCTTATTGAATTGAGCTCAAATTTTCAGAAGTTCTAAATTCAATTTTTGCCCTGTATATATTTTAATATCTAAGCTTAAAAATCACTAGAAAAGTTATAGGGTCTAATTGAAATTTTGGTAAATTTCGGATGGAGTACGACCGGAGGGATCTATACTTCTCCTATTTCCCTCTAAAATCTACTCAGTATAGTTATATTACTATTATTATTACTTCTTATAAGGATGACACGGTGAATGGGAGGCCAAAAACGGCTGCTTTTGACGCCGTTTTAAGCCGCCCGCTCACCGTGGAGGTCTTGGCGTCACGTGTGGCAAAGGCCACGGCCCTCACGGTCTAATGCCACATGGGGGGCGTTTCGCTGGCTGTCCTTAAGTGTCTGACCCACTGTTCCAGCCGGTGTCTACTCGTACTGCAGCCGCCGGAGGGCCCCATGTCCGTTCAACGCCCCAGTGAAAGAGGGAGCCATTTTCGGCTCCCCGTCGACCTTCTTTTTTCTCTGAGTTTCCATAAATACCGGCCAGCATGGCCTCCGGTCGGAAGTCCTCGCTCGTTCCCCAGCGACTCCCCCTGCACAGGCATGGGTTCCCAACGGCTGACCTGTTCGAAGTGAACTTATCACAGCCCTTTCATTTGGAGTTCGACCGATCTCTTGTTCCCTTGCCCTCCTGTTGTCACAAATTGTACCTCCACTGCCATGCCTGTCTCCCCGTGCCCCTTTCCATCCGATGATGAGAGTGATGCCGGCTCAGGCCAGCCATCAATCTTCTCGACTGACGCTTCTGATTCCGATTTCTCCACTGCTGCTAGCGACCTCGACACGAGCGGCGAATCCGAACTGGAATCCGAGCCTGATGATGGGTCCGAGGATGAGCTGACGCTGGGAGACGAAGAGGAGCAACTCTCACCAGAGCACTATCTCCGAGAAGCCGAGTCTCTCGACGTATCCAAGCTCCGACAAAAACGTTACAGCCCGAAAACACAAGAGCGATTAGACGAGACACAGTATTTCTGGGACAGGTAGGGAGCTCCGTAGTGAACTATTTACATGGCCTGACCCGCTAATTCCATCTCCAGATTCTGTCAGGGCACCAAGCGCGACCCAGGGGAATGTCTTTCCTGGCTCTCTGATACAGAGGAGACGGTCCGCTTTCTCAAGGCCCTCTTCTCCTGGCGCTGTGACCAGCGACGGGGCAAAGATGGACGCAGAACTGCGGGCATCAAGAAAAAAAGCTCACTCGAGGCATTCTGGAAGTGGTGGCATTTGATCTACAAGGCCCGGGTTGGACATGGCCTCAGTCAGGATATCAAAGTGAAGGTATATGATGTGAGTATAAGCCAAGGTCGCTATCGGCATAGTTTCAACATGAATGACGTTTATAGGTTCTTGTGATAGTTGCCATAGAAAAGAAACTATCCTTCCAAAAGAGGCCGAAGGCAAATATGTACATCGAGGATGTGGCCGAGTTCGCCCGAGTGATTCTGTCCACAACGGAGATGACCTTTCCGTGTGGTTGGTATCGAGTGCAACTCCTCCTCTTCTGCCAGCTGGCTGCTATCACCGGTAACCGTCCTAGCGCGCTGCTCCAACTTCGCTTCCAGGACCTCAGATTAACACTTGTGCGGGATCCGGAGGGAGGACGTCCTCGACTTTTTATTTATTTGAGGCCAGAATTTACCAAAACATTCCTTGGCGAGAAAGATGCGTAAGAAATCCCCTTCCCATGGTGTCCCTAGCTCGATCCCTAGCTGCTTCTCTTCCCGTGCAATCTCTCGGGCAATTTTGCTCATCACTGTCACTCAGAAACACGTTCCCGATCCCGGAGATTATATTTGATCCCACTTTGGTTCTTAGCCCTCACGTTTTCTTGCTGGGCATACTATTCAGGATTGAAGCGTTCAAGAGTCTCTCAAAAGACAGCCCTGTGATGGATTCTCCAGAGAAATTATATAGTCTCAGGGTCTTGGGTGGACTTGGTGAACAGGAATTGACGCTCAAAGACGAAATCCTCGATCAACATGTTTTCTGTCAAGCACTCCGAGAGCCTGACGGGGTTCGAATCGCATTGGATAAGGGGCTTACCAAAGGCTGGCTTAATTATCGAATGAAACGAGGGGGTGAGATCACAGGGTTCGCTGAAGTCGCAAAGCCCTATGGCCTTCGATACGGTGCGGCAAAAGCATTCAACGATAGTCGTGAGTTACACACATCCAGCAGTGCAGTATCTGTTCGCTAATAGTATTCCTCATCCCCCAATCAGCCGATGTATCGAATGAGTTGCAGAACGTCATGCTGCAACATGCAAGCATTAATACCTTTGTTCGGCACTACAGCGTAGGCATCCATGTGGATACTCAGGCAATTGTTAGAGGGCTGCCTGCTCAGAAGCAGCTTATGCGGTTTGCCTGCTCAATGAGTCGATCCATCGACCCTCGAAGGCCCTACCGGCTTGAAGATCCGAGCTGTATCGATGAGGTTCGTAGCGTATGCGCCCTGGAAAAGAAGAAGCAGGCGTGCGCGCAGACTCGAGATGTCAAGAGGCGCATCTACGAAAACGCGGAAGACGCATTACATCAGAGATTCGGCAATAATCTACCGCAGAATACCTCGGCAATTCAAGGAGTTCGAAAAATCCACAAAAGGTTGAAAGTCGAAAAGCGGAGGGTGGAAAAACTGCGTCAGAAGTATTGTCGTGCCGAGGATTTGTTTCAAGACTCGGTGAAGCGGTTGAGAAATGAAAAGAGATGGCAAAAGCACCGCTTGATTCGCGAGAACCTGGAACGTTACAAGAAGGAGCAACCTGTGATTGACAGCGAGCGGCAACTTGCCGGAAAGTTTGTCGACGAAGAAGTGATGGGTGTGTTGCAACGAACTGGCTACATGACACCGCAACATATGACGCTCATCGATAGTGTCTTAACCATGCCAGGCAAGACGATAGAGCAAGAAACTAAACGCCGGATCGATGCAATTAAAGCTGTGATCGCCGTGTGTGATGCGGAGGAGGGTGCTCCTTCGCGACCCACACGGCAAAAACGCACGGCCAATGATCTTGATGTACCAGCTGCTTCCTCCAAGAGAAAAAAGTGTGAGCTTCTGGATCGGACCGACGACACCCTCTCTCAAGCCATCGCTGCTGTTTGTGTCAAAGGTGAAGGGGAGCGGCCGAAAATTTGCTTTATGTGCCTTGGCAATACTGGACTGCCCGAAAACGAGCGTGTGAGGATCTACAAGAACCCTGGCTCTCTCAGTCGACACTTTGTCAATAGACATGTGAAGCGATTCCCGATTGATATGCGCTGCAGGTGCAACATTTGCGGAGAAGAATTGGAATCAAAGAAAGCATTGCTGAACCATGCGCAAAGAAAGCACGGGGTCGTCTCCTGTTTGCCGTTACCAGCCCTGGGGCTACCCCCTCCATAAGCGCCAACGTTTCTGCTTCTTTCCAATAGTTGATTGCTATCGACGGTCAACCGCCAAGTAGATCTAGCGCTACCGCATGAGTCACCAATTATGGGTGGATCAACGATCCTCCCCCAACTCCAAAATACCACTGAACTAGCAGAAAAAACATCTCATTTCTTGGATTTTATTTTGTAGTACATGGAGGAACCGGGAATGGGTTATCAGCGCAGAAATATCTGGCGAGAATGGCAGGAAGGTTTGCCATATATACGACGATGGCAGTGGCACAACTAAGAAAGGGGAAGAGAGGCGTTAATCTTTGTCATGGTCTGTAGCGTCGGGATATCGTGTGAACTGGACCGTATCATCCAGCCTGACAACTGCACTGTGAAAAATGAGTCTCCCATAGTAACTTTGAGAACAAGCACATCTACTTACCCAATATCAACAATCAAGACTTTGTCGATCAATAGGCTTCGGCGAGACCCAATCTGGGTCAAAGGCCCCTATCTGTGCGCTGTGGGTTCTTGCATGGTCAAGGCGAGCTAGCCACTCACAAGGATCCGCAGCAGCTGAAACCATTGAGCCGCAGTCACCTATTCTTAGCACATTTGGACTGAAGAAGCATGGCGGCTGCATACTACTCATCATTGGCTATAAGATGGTGCAGCTAGCCAGTCACTCGTGAATGTACAGGCTGCCTTTAATAATCCTCAAAAAATGTATGTAGTTCTCGGCTTCAGTCAGAGCCTGTAGTACAATTTATTGAGGTCTCTCAACACGAGAAGGTGACTTTCCACGAGGGACTGCTGCAACAACAGCCATATCTACAAGCTGAGGCGGAACACTGCCAAGCCAATCACGGTTCTCTTTCCTTTTTTGGATAGTTATTCCGGCCACGGTTCTTCATCCCTCGTGACAGGGCTCCCTGCTACGGAAAAATTTTCACTATATAGCTGGTGCGTTTTATACAAACGGGCTGATGGAGAAGGTGCTCTATTGATGCACTGCCCTTTAGTTTTAAAATGTCTTCAACTCTTGCCAGTTGATTTGAGATGGAGGTGAAGCGGTTGCTGGTCGCCCGACGAGGATTGGGCAGACCCCGCTTTAGCGGCCTCTGGAATCCACGTCATTCTTATGCCCCTCTCGAATTTTCTTTCAAGCACGGGCTTCTCATCCGATGCCAGAGGTGAGCATATCAAATGCGACGGTCTTGAAAATTTACTAATGCACAATACTGTCAGTGCATGGGTTTCAATCACATATGCTAGGCGATTCCCTTCATTTCTGCGCCGCGTCAAGTTCAGCAACCCCGCTCAGCAATGGCACAAACAATCGTGGAGAATTTGGCTGCTTTTTTGAAAAATGCTAGTTGGAAGAAAGACAAGGATAACCGCAACGTCTTCTTCTGCGACGACGCAGGCCTGGAGCCTTTCTTGGTTCAGGCCTCCAACAATTTACCCGAATACCTACAAGGACACGGTTTTCAAGTCTGGAAGGTACTTGAAGAAACCAAGTTCCTAGAAAAGGAGGGAATTGGAAAGCAAGGATACATTATACCGGTGGAGATCGTCTCTGGACAGCCTCGTCTATTATCTGAGCCCTCCCAGCCTTTTCTAACTCCGAGCATTCCAACACAGTTTCAACACGAACCTGTTATTTCACCGGCGCTATACCTTATTCTTGCCCTCCCACCGACTGCATAGGATAGTCCATGGGCCGAAAAATGTGGCATCATGGGTTGGAAATTGGCACACCCACGTATTGTGTCATGTCATAAGGGGGAAACACGAGGGGATAGTCTGCAGGGGTCACGGTTTGTCGTCCGTAGGGGAATATTTGAGGATATTCCGCAGGAACTGGAGTGCATGATGCAGCAAATGACTGGGGAAAGTCTGCTGGGGTTATTGTTGCTATTGAATGCTCTATTAAGTTTGCTGTATTAATGAAATGATCCTGAAAAATTAGCTTTTTTCTTTAGCTCGTGCTTCGGAAAGTTCACTTACTTCCACGTCGTTCTGTTGACGAGGGCTAATTTCCATCTGGTTCGGGTAAAAATGATTGTCTTCTCCGTATTGAGTTGGCTCTGAAGACGTTCCGGTCTCGAAGTTCGGATGTTGCCCTCGCGGCATTATAACAAGGCCTGGTCTACTCTGTTTCAATTTTTCTGCAACTTCCGCCTGGTTTGATCGCTGTATCATATCCCGCGGTAGGCTTGATAGTGTCTCATGGTCTGCGATTGGAGCATTTGACGACTCTGCACAAGGCCCGTCGCGTGATAAAATTGCATCGTTAGACAAGCCTAGATCAGCGTGAGTTTTCCTCAGAAGAGCAGAAGAAAAAGAATGATTAGTGCCGCTGTGTTGAACTTACCATTCACAGTCTGGGGAAGTAGCGTCAGATCTGGCGAGGACAAATTCCTTTGCGCATTTCTTGGTCTTCCATTCTCGATAAGTCTTGGGAAATTTGACTGAGAGAGTTGATTCTCTATCACTTTTTCCAATGTGGCTCTCGCCGGTACAACGATTTTGGCCAGCTCATTTTCTGCTAGGCTGTGCAAGCCACGGGTTTCTGCCTCCTTTGGCAGTCCAAGTCGTTTCAAAGATTCCATCATGGCGATTCGATTTGGGTTTTTTTTCGACTTCGGCAATTCCTTTGACCATCTGATGAATCGTTAGCACCATCACTGCCATTCGCGAGGGTTAATTACACTGATTCGCCGCCATCCTCTGGAAGCATATATAGCACACCCAATCCCCCGAGGTCTTCAGCTATGAGACTATACCGTTCTCCTCTGCCAACCCAAAGGCGCACCCTGCTTTCGATAATACCAAGTGGGTCTTTGCAGCCCGAATTTCCGATCATTTGGGCTATGAACGAAGAAACATCATCATAATGATACAGCGAGCTTGGCTGGATTGAATTCTTCAGCCGAAATATCGCCACGCATAAAATTCTAATGCGAATTTTCTCTAAATGCTGTTGGCGTTCACAAGCAATTATGAGACGATAAAGGCCACTGAGCGAAGAAGATATGGAGACTGATGTTGCATTTGAGCGATTTTGTTGAAAGCTTGCAAGTCGAGTAGCAGGCTCTGCTTGACTCAACTCGCTTGACTGACCAGGGAATAATGATTCGCGTCCGTCTTGGAGATCTTGCACAGTCTGAGAGGGCTGGTATTGTTGAGAGGAACGTGAAATGGCTTTTCTGATGGCAGGCTGGCGAGAACGTCGAATTTTGTCAGGAATATGTTTGTAGACAATTTTTGACAGTCGGACTATTTCCTACGGAAATCAGCTATGACATCTGGTATTCAGTATGGTTCAAGAAGAAAGCCTTACCTTATCGTTCCAAAACTGTTGCTCATCTAGTTCATCATGTCCTTCTTCTTCGGCCTTCGTACAAGCAGAGAGAAGGTTGTGCGCAAGGATCTTGCTTTCTACAACACCCATATTAATATTTGAATCTTTAAGAGACGGTGAAGAACGACGTTGAAGGATGTAGAGTCTGTTGAAAGTGAGGATGTGGGGGGGGGGGGGGGGGGGGGGGGGGGAGGAGGGGGGGGGGGGGGGGGGGGGGCAGTTGCTACTAGCAAAAATGGAGACACGAACGACACAGAAGGTTTATGGGTCGTGCACGGATCCATGTCACGTGCAATTACACTAGACCTAAATCGGAATAGTTATTCTGCGCAGAAAACAAAACAAAAGAAAAGATTCCACGGCCACTAATGGCATATACGAGTACATCACGTAACCCTATTTGAGACTATTCGTAAGTATGTACGGATAAGTTTCACGTCCTAACCAAAAGAAACATATTGCTCGAACATCAATGAATAATTCTATATCTCGTCCAAATATAATGGGCTGGACGTCATTCAACGTAGAGGGCAATGTAATTTTTTCATTATTTGCAAAGCTGGCTGAAATTTTTATCGCCTCATGTCGCGAACGTATCACAAAACCAAATGGAGCAGAAAATCATGCAAGGCCTTGAACTCTGGAAGAGTGATATTCTGTTGCTTCATATTCACATACGACTGACAGACAGCTTCCCAGATTGTGCCATCCCAGTTTGGATTTCGGAGGAAGCTGCGGAGACCTTCGCTTGGGCCGCCTGACGCGTTAAACTGCCAGGTAATCATTGCTAGTTTCTCAATGGTCGAATAGCTGAGGGTTTCTACTAGCGTTTCCGTAGTCGCAGACAAAATTGAGCCGTCGATCTTCAGACCATCATGGTCGCGAGCTGCTCGCAGGGCTTCGCAGGCGCTCAGAACTCGACTAGCATCATCGCTCAGGTTTTCCGGAAGCATTTCCAATATTCTCGAGTCTATCCGTAATTCCAACAATATTTTGATGGCTGATGTAGCCGGCCGATGGAGAAAACTGGGAGGGATGTTCTGTTTCTGTCAGAAGAATGACCAGGCAAAAGGGAAGTGCACTAACCATTTTCTTGCACGTTGGGTCAAAGAAGGTACGCTAAAATAAGGTAACGACATCTTCATATCAAAGGGGCAAGAGATAATCTTATAAGAGTCCTCGCAAGATCGATCTCTGACTACCTGGGTTCACTATGCTGCAGCTGTGATTTTGGCGGAATGTGCTTTATCCCCCCAAACAAGTTGCTTTCCTGGCTTCCTCGGTGGCTCACAGGCTTGTTCGATTTTGCCTCTCGATCCGATGATCTTTGGGATAATCAACAGATACCGGCAGATATGACCCTCACTGATGGGAAGGAGGAGCTTGGCACCAGTGATGAGGAATCATCTTTACTAGGTTCGAAAAGCCCCGTGAATGAAATGCTTTGATCTAATTCGCGACGAACTGTGCCAGACGATGAAATCATCCAACTTCCATCACCAGCCCGATTAAGCAGCCCAAGTACTAGTTATGCGTCTCTTCAGACGGGGCAAACACCATTCCGAGTCACCATGGCAAGGCCACCGCTTGGAGAGAAATTTCGCCCTCTGTCGGGGCAGAAAATCCAAACCAGAGGGGAACGCGTAAGTGACCTGACAAGAGTCTTGCAAATTACTTGGCTGACCTACTGCCTTTTCAGCCAACGCCCTTAGATGTAGCACTCTTGGCCACGATTGAATGTTTCGCAAAATATCTGGGCCTATGGTACAATCATAACACTGTGGAGAGTCCAGAATTGCTCTTTGAGGTAGAATACTTCGGTGGATCAAAGGGAGTCGTCCGTTGCGGTTCATTGATCCCCGGGAGACCTAATTCGATACCTCATCATTTCGAACTGCTTATCAAGATTTCCAAGGCAAAGGAAATGGTACCTTGGGAGTCGCTCGGAGCCAGGGGCCAAGTCAAAAAAGAAAAAATGCTGTGTATCTTCATGGAATATAAGGCCAACGAGGGTTGCTCTGTTTTGCTACCTCAATCAGTGAATAGGACCACTACATGATTTTTCAGTATGTGGCATAGCTTTGCAACACATAATGTACCATCTTTATTCCTCACCAGCTACATACCCGATCGAATTCACATGGAAAATAAAGTTGTGGGTGATGAAGTCTGCCCATGAATAAGCTCAGAATGCGAGCACAAAGACTTGCATGGCTAGATTCGATCGCTAAATCAGAATACCATGCATGCGTTGGTAACAAAGTGAACATCTCAAAGAAGTAGCAAGTAAAGTCTAGAGAAGCGGAGTGACTAGCCGCAAGCTCTCATACCACAACCTTGTTAAATAAGCCATCGTCCGCCTGCGAGCACAATCTACTGCCTTGACTCTTCCCGCTCCATGGATCAAAGCGAAGCCTCAGAAGACGAAACGCGTTGCATGATTATGCGATCTTTTTTTTCTTCTCGAAATCGGACATCCACTTGTCCTGTCTGCCTCGCCTGCCGATCTCGACCGGATAAAGTGAAAGAGCACTGTGATGGCGAAGTCAGGAGGGGATATCACGAGCACGCAGGGCTTCAATTTGGAGGTCCGCTATTCAGAGAAAGCTACCAACGGGCGATTGGTTATAGTGCTTCAGCGCCCTTGGACCTCCCATCGACGTGGTCTGCTTGCGTTGATCTCGATACCGTCATTCAGTACAAATTGAAGAACATTGCAAATAGCCCTACCAGCAAGCTAGATTTACTCCTCCTTGCCGCTGAGAAATCAGCGATGTGCTTTATCTGTCCTGTCGATCTCACAACCTTCGATTCCATGCAATTACTTTGGAGGCACTGGCGTGATGACAAGCGCAACCCACTTCATGAACAATTCGCCTCGGAATCCGCGTATGTCTTTACTGACGCATATCAAACGGCGATGGGTTGCGCCATGCCGGCCGACGATATCTCCCAAAATCTGAGAAGACAGGGGAGGCCATCTCCTAGAAGGTTTTTCAAAACAAGATACGTAATGAAGCAGATAAATGAGGAGACATTGCTTCATCGATATAACACGATGAAACCAAAGGAACTTTCGATTTGAGCGCTGGTGACGTTGGCGCGGAGCCGCATTTTCAGCCTGGGGGTATCTAAGCCTGCATAATCAGAACTGCAATCCAGACAGGCACCGACCACCATTTGCAGAACTAGCGCTGTCGGACAATTTCTCATAAAAGATCGTTTGATTTTGTTCCTCCCAAGCAAACTCCATCATAGAGTGTAGCCGATGATATTCAAGTATTCCGAATAGTAGGTGGTCTGCGACACAAAGATGCTAGGACCCAGTCGTTTGCTCCCATTGGAAAGACGATTCTCCCAAGTTTGTAGCCAATAACGTCCATGTGGGTGATGATTCAGAATCACAGCATGTGACCATGTCCGAGAAAGCGCGTTTCACTAGAAAGACATTGTGCTGATTAGGAGTCTAATCCTGCGGATCCACTTGTAGAAATGATCGATTGGCAGGCGAAGACCAGTCCATTGCCTGCTTGCATGATGGGGACGCCAAACCATTCCCCAGGGCTATCGATGCTAATGAAATCTGACAGATTGTCTTTTTTCCCGGTAAAGTGATTCAGGGGAAGGCTTTTGAGTGAGGATGCGAGATCACTCGTTTTGGAAACACTTCGGGGTTTCTTCTTGCTGGCGTTGCATTAAATACTTTGTCTGTCGCACATCGCTTCCTCCTATTACACAACTCACCGACCACTTTGACATGA
>JAOYNU010143502.1:0-12972 GCA_026745395.1 Tympanopsis confertula | reverse complement strand
CTCTACACACACTCTCTACACTCTACACACACTCTCTACACTCTACACACACTCTCTACACTCTACACACACTCTCTACACTCTACACACACTCTCTCTACACACTCCCCCCTCTCTCTCCCCTAACGCCATGCGCTGCAGCTCGGTCGTGTTGTGGATCAGCCAAAACATGGAGGACGAGTACTCGTACAGCCTCTCCCTCTAGCAGACCTGCCGCTGCGGCGCAGTCTCATGTGCGTCTGCGCTCTCGACATGTGCGCGTCTTGGCTGTGCGTTGCATCGACGCATTCGTGGCCCCATTTGTATGATAGGCACGGGCAGTTTGTGCGGTTGGCATCTCATGTTGGAGTGGGATACTACGGATATTTAAATACTTTTTTCTCTGCACGGCACCGCAATGATTTTGTCAGGTATAAATTTAATGGAATTGCCATGGCATATTTTCATGGATATATTCATGGAGTATATTCATGAATTCATATCATCACTTGTCCCTGACAAACAGCACGCAAGGCCGTTTCGAGCACCACACCCCTCTTGTTCTCTCTCCTCTCCCATCCAGCCCTGACCGCATATTCTCGCCCGTCTTCTCGCCCCCCTCGCCCCCCTTCTCGCCCCCCTTCTCGCCCGTCTCGTCCGCCGTCTCTGGAAGCAGCACGACTTCCTCCACCGTGACGCCCACCTCAAACTCCCCCCGGCACAGCGCCGTCGCCCCCACCACCACCTCGGACGTCCCCCTTCCCTCCAGCAAAGGCGCAATGCGCTGGAGAGTGCCGTTCCAGGCAAACTTGCCCACGTGGTCGAGCGCCACGTTTACGGGCCGATGCCGCAACGACGGCTGGATGCGGACCATGGGCCGGATCGGCCGTGCCATCCTGTTGGTGAGCGTGATGCGCAGCTGGACAAACTCGTCGACCGACACCGTCGACGCCGGCTCCGCGCCCTTGCCGCCCGCGCCCGGGTACTCGAACTGTGCGCCGATGCCCACGTCGTCCACCTTGACGGCGTCGATCATGCGGCCCGTCATCCCCAGCCCTCGCAGTCCCACCTCGCCGCTCCTCAGCCGCGTTGCGCTTGCCGGCCCATCGTGATAGCTCCACCTGCACGTGATTGGGCCCAGCACGCCCTCGCGGAACCAGAACGCCTCGCGCGTGGCCCGTTCCATTTCGGGCGACACGCTCCTGCTCACGACAAACTGGCGCTGGCGTGCCGCCGGCACAAGCGACGGAACAGGCGCAAACGGATCGCTGACGTGGATGCGTGGCACCGGGACCACGATTCGCTTCGTGGCGCCGGGGAGGATGTTTTCGCTGATCTTGATGGGCGCGAGGGAGGAGGAGGAGGAGGAGGAGGAAGAAGAAGAAGAAGAAGAAGAAGAAGACGATGAGGATTGGGGCGCAGCGTTCGAGGCCAGATTGACAGTCATGAGAGCTGGGTACCCGTTGCGCAGGTCCAGAACGAGAAGCGCATGCTGGTCAGCCTCGCAAATCTCTCTTCTCAGACTCTGGTCCCATTCGAGAGCGCCAGCCGTGTCCCAAATGTGCCGCGGTATGCGCGTGGCCGGCGAGAGCACGTCCAGTCTCATCAGCTCGACGCTTGCGTTCACGCTGACCCTCAGCGGGACCGAGACCTGGCGCGTGTAGAATTCGTCCACCACCTGGTCCTGCGGCACGCCCAAGTGGCCATAGTTGATCCGTATGACGGCCTGCGTCAGGCCGGGGCGCCCGTACAGCTCAAAGTCGAAGTCGACCGTGCCGCCGGGCGCGATGAAACGCTCCTTGCTCTCCTGGCCGTCCTTGAGCCGGAGCACCTGTCTCCTTATGAGGGCGTACTCGTACTCGTACAGCTCCGCGCCTGTGGCGTCGCGGTTCTTCAGCGCCGCCTGGAGGCCTTCCTGCGTATTGTCCTCAAAGGCAAAGAGCATGAGGTCGACGGGTGTTGTGGCGGACACGTTGCGCAGCGTCACCGAAAACACTTGGCGCTCGCCCTCGAGGACAACCAGCGACGACTGCGCAAGCGTGGTCGACTGCACCACCACCACGGGCTGCGCCGGGATTATCCTGAGCGAGACCCGCTCCGTGGCAGGAACCGGCGCAGACGCCAGGCTGCGGCTCAGCCCGGCGACCCCGGTCGCCTTGGCCTTGTCCTCGAGCCGGGGCATCCAGCTATGCTGGTAGACGGCGAACGAGCGTTCCCTGCACCCGCGCACCCGGACCAAGGTGCCACTGACCGTCATGGACCCTGCCTTGGTGGGCGTGCCCCAGATGCGGATGGTCTGCGTCCTGCAAGGCCCGACCACCGCGGCCTCGGGGACGGCGTCGAATGCTGTCCCTTGGACATGCAGCCGTATGCTCTCAATGTCCAGGTCCACGTCGTATGGGTTCTGCAGCGTGGCCCTGAACGTGGCTGGCTCTCCTGCGACCAGCAGGGTCCTGTCGGCGCCGTCGCCGTCGCCCTGGCTCGCAAAGGGGTTGTATATGAACGGGTTCTTTTGCCCGCCCATCGCCACGTCGCCCGACTGACCCTGTGCCGCCATGTTCTCTGGCAGCAGGCTCTTGGCCTGCGCGACCGGCGTCCTCGCCGCCGGTGTCGGCTCGAGGACGAGGCCCCTGACGAGGAACTCATCCCAGTAGTCCGCAAAGAGCGGGCCGGGGCCCATGCGTGATGCCAGCGCCGACGTCTTGGCAACATTGCTCACGAGCCTCTGCTGCTCGTCGCGCGATATCGTCGGCCACGCATACTCCTTGCGCGTGCCCGCAGCGACGCCCGCTCCCGCCGTGCGCATGAGATCGCTCGAGAAGCGCAGCACGCCCGAGTAGTCTGGCAGTGCCTCGGAAAAGTTGATGCAGGCGCGGAGCACGTTGAGCTTGATGTTGGGGAAGCCAAAGAAGCGCGCCGCCGCGTGGGCCTGGATCCTCTCGGCGGCGGACGACGCTTCGGCTGCGGCCTCTTCTTGCCCGTGGAGGTCCTTGGCCACGTCATGGCCGACGACACCGTACGCCGAGCAGAGCGAGGCGAGAAAGGCGTCCATTCCTTGCTCGACGTCGCCGTCGTCAAGGTCGAGACCGCTCGTCTTTTGGGCTCCGGCGTCGCCGAGAGCGATCAGCCCGGCCGCCGGATGAATGCCAACCTCGGCGGCTCCTCTGGTCCGCGCCTCGATGAGGCCTGTGACCAGCACCGACACCAGCTCGCGCACCACCATCGACTTCTTCCTGCGCGCACCGAGCGGGCCGAGGACCGAGGCGATGCCGCTGAGAATGGACACGCGGTCGACCGTTGTCAGCAGCTCTGGCGAGGATGGCGGGAACGCCTTGAGGGCCATCTTGATGATGAAATGCTTCGAGGGGGTGACCGACAGCCGCGGGCAGCATGGTGGCACGGCCGGATACGTCCCCGACACCATCATGTCCAGAGACGTCTTGATCAGCTTCCCGTTGCAAAGGTGCACGGCACTCAGTGCCTTGCATGCCCTGACGGCGGCCTCCGACATGGGCAGGGGCGGCAGGCTCTCGGCGGCCATGCGGGAATACAGTCCGAGTATGCGGTCGAGCAGATCCGGCATCACGCCCTGAAGCTGCTGCAGGTGCCTCGGCTGCGCAGCATCAACCTCCTGGATCAGGGGCGCGTTGGCCGGGCTCTTGTCCGACGACGAGAGCAGCAGCACCTGCGGCACGATGAACTCGAGGCCTGCCCAGCCCATCAGGAGCACCGTCACAAGCGCCATCTCGAGCGCCTTGGCGTGCCAGACATTATCGCTGATGATCCTCGTTATCACTGCCGCCTCGCTGAGCTCCCGGAGCGCGTCGTTCCACCGGCCGGCCTGGAGGTACATGGATCCAATGATGACAGCCACGCGCCCTCGGCCTTTGCTGCGCAGGCGTTCGCTGAGACTGCCTGGCCCGAAGCCCTGCACCGAAACCCTGTCCTGCACAGCAGATCCCCCCCACGAGCTCGTGCCGTCTGCCGTAGGAGGCCGCACGATGGTATCGGAAGAGGTCCGCCCGCTCCTCCCCCCCCCGGCGGCGGCGGCCATATCGTCAAAGGTTGTCGGCGGGGTTGGTGCCAACGGCATTGCGGGGACGGGGCCGGCCGAAGTCGGGGTTGCGGCGGCAGACTGCTTGGCGGAGGAAGTCGGCGGCATCGACATGCGCGAAAAGGGCCTGTCAAAGTTTGCAGAGGTTGACCGCTTCAGCATGGGAGCCATCTGCGAGTTCTTTCTCAAAAGACCCGTGTCTTCCCCCAGCCGCATGTGTCGGCCAGCATCCCGCCCCTGGCCTGGCGACTCGATAAAGGTCATGGCCTCGAAGCTTCTGGCGAGGGACGTCATCTCGGCCAGCAGCACAGAAGAAAGATGGCACATGACCGTCCTCATGGCCGTGCGCCGCGTGGAATCGTCTGGGAGAGGCACGGTGACGATGCCGTCGGGCATGGGGATCTCAGCACCGGGCAGGGGGTCGTAGTCGAAGATGACGATGCGATGCACGAGAGCCTTTGGGTAGTCGTCCCGCAGCTCCTCCAGCTGCTGCCACAAGGTCCTGATGTTTTGCTCCAGCACCGAAGGCGGCGTCCCGGCCTGCGGGAGGAGGGAGCCCGAGCCCGGCCGTCCGGGCACGAGATGATGGCTCAGCTCGCGCCCATCAGCGACGCCAACGACGGCCAACGCATCGCGGTAGAGATCAAACGGCCACAGGGCGAGGTGTGACGGCGGCGGCAGGTGGGTCGACAGGTCGTAGAACATGATGCCGTCTGGGTAGGCCAGCGGGGAGAACATGTCTGGAGGAAGCATATCAAGACGCGCAGGTTAGCGGGCGTGTTGCCATTGCTGGAGGAGGAGCACTTGTGTGTGTGTGCTGCGCACTCCTATTTGGCCTTGGGTCGGCCGTGACATGGCGTAGGCGGACGACATGTTCGTCCCTTAGGCGAGCCACAAAGTGTGTGAAGCGGTCCGAGGTGATCTGGCCGACTGGCAGGAGAAGGGCTCGCACCCGGGCCGGCGCTGTTGGCAGCAGGGGGTCCAGACTCATCGTTGTTGGGTGGCGTGTATGAGCATTGCGAGCGGGGCGAGCGATCGGGGGGGCGAGCGATCGGGCGGGTTACGGCGTGGTATGTTGGGATCCTGAGAAACGATGGAGAGACGAGATGGACGAGGTGGATGAGGTGGACGAGGTGAATGAGGTGGATGAGGTGGATGAGGTGACTCGATTATAGTAAAAGTTATCTCGGGAAGGACCCACGCCAGCTGTTGTTGGAGCGTTGACGAGAGGTGGCAGGTGGCAACAAATCTCAAGATATATCCTCTACCAGATAATCGAGGCGATGGCGACGGGTTCATCAACGCTGCTCCATTTTGAACTACATTTATACTCAAACTACACGTCTCCTTGCCCCCCTCTCTTCTTGTCTCTGCACCTCGGCCTTGACTTTGGCCTGCTCTTCTTGCCCAGGTATCCCGTATTATCTGAGGCTCTGAAAAGGGACTGGGCCAAGACAATCACACTGCTTGCTTGCCTGCGGATCCTCTGCGCCGCTTCGTCCTTGGGAAAGTACAGCTAAACACACTCTCGGACCAGCCGTAGTAATGTCTCAGAGGGATGGCGCGTATCTCTGGGAACTTGCTCCTCAGTGTTTCGAACAAGCACCAGTCGAACCACTCTGCCTTCATGTCCGTTTTATGGTGTGGCGGGGTGCTGATGAGCACGCGGGCTTTCCCATGCCGGGCCAGGACGTGCAGCGCCTCCACGAAACCTGCGACGTCTTTTGTTTCGGGACTGACCCGGTACACCGTGATGAGATCAAAGCGCCGATACCGGTGGGCTCTCTGGGCTCCTTCCGCCAGCATGCGGAGGCTGACGTGCGGACGGGGGGTCTGGGTATTCTGGATCTGGAACCCGTAGTCTCGCCAGTCGCTGCCCTCGTCGACGAGGGTCAGGCTTTTGGTTCCGCACTGCTGTGCCAGGTTGACCACGACCGAGCGGCTGTCGGGATCCGGTTCGCCGTCGACATAACTACAGTTCACGTTGAGGACTCTCTTGTCACGCGCGACGGATTCGACCAGATAGTTGAACTTGTTGGCGTCAAAGGGGGACTTGGAGAACGGGTACGTGTTCTGGGACCATGCTTTGATGAGTTGCTTCTTGGCGCGCTTCATGATGAAGAATCTCAAATGGCGGGGGGCCAAGAGGGAAAGAAAACAAGACGGTCGAGTTGAATTATATATGTGAGCCCCTGTGGCGCTGCTGCTGCCTCGCAGAGAATTTTGTGCATCCCTGTTCCGGGCCGAGGCCGGGCTTCGCGAGGCCCGGGCCGCGACCGGCTGATTGTGGATCGCTTAGCTTACCAGACGAATAGCCTGTCCGTGTACCTGAGCAAAGAACCCCTCTTCTTGTATCTTTGGCTTGGCCTCGTGGTTTGCGCCTCTGGTCTTGTGATATGCTTCGCCTCGTCAGCGTAACCTTGGGGTCCAACTGATATCTGTTATGTGCTGGAAAAGACAAGGCCAATCAAAGGTGCTTCACCTATTCCTTTTAAAAAAAAGGAGTACAGGGACGAGACATTCTCACGAGTCGTGGAAACTTATTGACGGCCCTACTTTCGTTGTACATGTTGCCATCGATATCGGGCAGAAAGTCTAGAGAGATGTAGATAGATGGAGAGAGAAACTCGGCACTTGTCTCCCTTTCTGGTACCAGGAAATTTGAGAGAACCAAGCTCAAACAAACATTGCCTATGACGGTCAGCATCGGGAGGCCCCCTGGATCGTCGGCACCAGGCCCTCAGTCGTTGTATTATTACTTTCAACTTATACCTGCACACATTCTCTATATTATGTGCACGTGATCATTATCACGTCTGTATGGATTTCCAATGCCCAATCGACTCCTCCCAAATTCAGATCCATGTGCGTACGAGCAACGCTCCGCTGTCCGCCAGCGCCATTCTCGCAGCTTCTCTAGATATAGTGGATATTCGGTCTACCTACTGCGCATCACCATGCCGTCGGAGTTATGTACGGGGTCATGGACACCAAAATACATGGAACGTCGATATCCTGGACTGCGCAACCAAAAAAAAAAAGAGAAAGCCAAAGAGAACGAGATGGAAAACAACCAGAGAGGACAGCAGTTTAGTGGCCGCCGCTGTCACAGAAGCCCGGCAGGGGCGGCTCTGCCGGTGTCGAAGCCCAGCTCATGATGGTGAGCGTTGTCGTATACGCCATGGCCACGAAACCAAACACGGTCAAGATGATGTCTGAAAACTTGATCCACGGATTGCGCGCAACGGCCTTGTAGTGAAGCAGGGGCTGGCCACGGTGTCAGCACTTTTTCGAGTCACCAAGATAAGCTGGGGGGAGACGACGAACCGGGTAAATGTACACCAGTGGGATGCAGGCAAAGTTGCCCACGAGCGCCACAAACTTGTCGAGGTTGTCGGCGCCGCCCCAGGCGATGGCCATGCAAAGGACGACGACAAAGAATCGGAACACGTTCTTCTGCCATTTGATGTAGGGGTTGTATTTGCCGCTCTTGGTGAAGAATGCGTTCTCGGTGATGCGGATGGCGGGGAAGATTTGGAGCGGCGTCGAGAGCAGGATGGCAATGCTGTAGAGCAGCTGGACGACGTTGACAAACTTGTCGTCCTGCGGCAGGTTGAGCAGCACCACAGTCTTGGTGGCGGAGCCGTAGGCGGCATATGACACGGAGCCCATGACGATGAAGATGATGGTCATGATGATCATGACGACAAACATGACCTTGGGGAATTTTTCCGGGTGGCGCATCGACTCCTGTATCGGGATGATGAGCCCGATGCCCTCAAAGGTGAATATGGCGGTGCCGATAAAGAGGGTCCAGTCGTCGCGGTTGAAGTAGATGATGTCGGCGAGACCGTGGGTCGAGAGGGTCAGGACGTCGTAGTAAAAGAGGTAGGCCAGACCGGCCAGGATGAAAGCATCGGCAACGAGGGCGGTGAAGCCGAGCTTTCCAATGTCTCGGAGCAGCGAGAACGGCATGAAGATGAGCATCTGGAGGGCGATCAGCCACTTGACGTCGATAAAGGTCTTGCATCTGGTCACGGCCAGGATCAGGGCCCGGAGGTTCTCGGCCGTGAAGACGGTGTAGGCGGCCACGAAGCCGATCTGGCTGATGACGATGGAGGTCAGGATCATGGCGCGCATCCACCTGCCGTAGAGGATGCCGCCAAGGTCGCCAAAGGAGCCCTCGACCTTGAGCCGGGTCGAGATGAGGAGGACGAAGCAGTAGTAGCTCATGACGGAGACGGCCAGCAGCACGAGAATGCCAAAGGTCATGCCGCCGTTGAGGTATGCCTTGGGCAGGAACAGCACGCCGGTCCCGACAAACGACTTGAGCAGCAGCAGCGCCGCGTTGACGGGGTTGTTGGTCCCGCTGCCGCCGCGGACCTTTCTCGTGCGCTTTCTCCGCGACGGCGTGAGCAGCGCGCTGTCCTCCATGGGCTCCCGCTCGTCTCCGCTCGTCGCGTCCGAGTCGTACTCGCCCGCGCCGGAAAAGTACTCGTTCGGCCCGAGCACCTCGTCATCCTCCTCGAGCTCTTCTCCGGCAAAATGGCCGTACAAGGTCAGGAACTCGAGGAAGCTCGACGTCGGCAGCTTGGGCTGCTGCTGCTGCTGCTCCTCGATGCGCGACGCATCAGCGGGGGGGCTGTCGCCGCCGGCAGCGCGGCGAATGTAATTGCGCCGGAACCCACCGGGCACCTTGATGGAGCTGATGTCGAGCACCTCGTGCTCGGGCTCCGGCCGTATGAGGGCAAAGCTGTTGCGACGGGGCGTCTTTTGCCGCGCCTCGGCCTCCTCGCTCCACTTGTAGATGCCGCGTGTGATGTCTCCGCCCTGGAGCTGCAGGCTGGAGAAGTCATCGTCGAGCGCGCCCGTCGTTTCTGGCGCCTTTCCTTTGACCGACCCCGCGTTCCCGTCCCGCACCGACGACGATTCCGACACGCTCGCCGCGTCTGTGGGCTGCACAAGATGCCTTTTGATGATCTCGGGGTCTTCGTAACCGCGGGACCTCGAATCAAACGAGCCATATCCGTACGCGGCGGGCGGTGTCCCCGAGAGCTGTGCCGCGGCGGCGCCAGGGGCAGTGCCAGCGGCAGCGTTGGCAGGCGACACGGGCCTCACGGGTGGTGTGCCGTGACGCGTGGGAGTTGTGCCGAAGGAGTTGGCGAGCGCTGCCGCGAGGGCAGAAGCGCCGGGCCCGGCGTAGTTGGGAGCTGTTCCTGCGGCTGCGCCGGCGAGAGGAGTGAGCTGTCCCGACGCGTCTTCTGACTGCGGTATAACGCGGCTGGTGGGCACAGGCGAGACGAGTCGAGCAGTGGCGTCTGAGCGGGGGACGGAAGCGGAGATGGAGCGCGATGGCGAGGACGAGAGCGGTGGCACGAGATTATTGCGGCTGGGCGAGGCCATGCTGGGCGGCATCAAAAAACAAGCCGAGCAAGCGTCTGGAGGGGGAAGCCACTGCCGATGTTGTTGGGAAGAGGGAAGGGGAAGGGGAAGACACGCTCAACAGCCAGCCAGCCAGCGGTCAAGATAACAAAAGTACCCGCTCCCCGACGCGCATATGACCGACGGGATGTCGTGGATTGGCTGCTGGGGGGATGACAGATGGATACAGGTACATGCAGCCTCTGAACGGACAGAAGCGTCGGGAGGAGAGAGACAGAGACACAATCTTCGAACGAAGTCAGACGCGGCTGTGATTGGGTCCATCAGACCGTTGATAAGGATGAAAAATGAGATAAGCAGTCACATGACTTGCCCTGATGTGAATTATAAAATGTTGATTATATAATGCAGATAATATCCAGCTATTGAAAATCACGTGATCTCGCACCTTGGCTTCGAAGCTCTCTGTTCAGTCATAAGCCATAGAGACATAGAGTCGGCATCTACTTCTATAATCACACCAACAATCGACCCAAGCTCTATCCACTCCCGAGCCAGTCCGTCCATCCCCGCCAATGCGCTTCAAAACCGACCTCAAAAACATCCGAACCTTCTCCAAACTGGCTGCATCGCTGTCGTCGGTGGAGAAGATCACATGGGCCCGCCTTGACAATGACACGGCGCGCTTCACCGTCATCCCGGACCAGGGATCCCAAGTGTGGGCGTCCCTCTCGGTCGATCTCATCTTCGACAACTACCACATACAGTCGGCCGAGCCCAACAACACCATCAATCTCGAGCTGCCCCTGCAGCCGCTGCAGCGCGCACTGCGGTCGGCGCAGAACAGCGCAGCCGCCAATCTGCGCCTCACAAAGAAAGACGGCATGCCCGTCCTGTGCATGACCGTCACCACGACCACCAACGCCGGTGGCAAAGGTGCGGGAGGCGCCGGAACCGGTGGCGGACGCCAAAGACCAAGACCAGACGATCACGACGACGGACCGTTTGACGATGACCTCGACGGGTTCGAGACGAGGCTGCGCAGGGAGTGCGAAAAGGTGGTCACCCAGGACATCCCCGTCCGTGTGCTGCACCCGGACAGCTTGACCTTCATGCAGCCCCGCGTGCGCGATGCCGACGTGCACATACAACTGCCACCGCTACCGCAGCTCAAAACCATCTCGGACCGGTTCACACGGCTGTCGGTATCCTCCTCCTCCTCCTCCGCCGCCGCCGCCGCCGCTGCCTCGGCCTTGGCGTCTGCTTCCCACTCGTCGACGCTCCCGCCGCCCACGTCCGGAGTGTCCGGCAGCGGCTCGCCACGCCTGGAGCTCGCCGCCACCATGCACGGCTCTCTACGGCTGCGCATTTTTACCGACGCCGGCACGCTCTCGTCGACGTGGAACGGCCTTGAAAACCCGCAACTCGACCCAGCGCAGGTCGCTGGCGGCGACGTCGCCCAGCACCCCAGCATGAAGTTCCGCGACATGGGACCCGATCGATGGGCGACGGTCCGTGTCGATGGGAGGGACTGGAGCAAGGTGCTAAGCGTTGGAAGGTTGGAGGGAAGAGTCATTGCCTGCTTTGCGGACGAGCACGCCCTGATCCTCTACGTATATGTGCCGCACTACGACAATGCCGCCGAGGACGAGAGCGTCATCACGGTGGGTTGGGCCAAGTTGCCTCGTGCGAATATAATCACAGCTAACACCACACAGTACTACGTCCAATCTTATAGCGCGTGATGATTTGGTGGATGCCAGATTGGCATATCTCTTCCAAGTCTCGTGTAGCATCTGGTATAGATGGTCTCTTGCGGACCAAAGCTTCTGAATCGCAACAGCAAGGCGCCAAGGTAATAACGCCTGAAAATCCCCGAGCAAGCACCAGGCGCGTGCCAGCTGACCCAAAGTTCAAGTCTGCAGTGCCCATACTACCCACCGCGAGGGTCCCTCAGCCCAGGACTCCAGAGCGGGACATGCACGGCTTCTTGGTGGCAGTGTTGTTCTGTTCGTGCTTTGCACACCCGATCTCTTGACCATCGCCAGGCATTTCCCCTTGAATAGTGGTTGGTCGGATCAGACATGCCACGACATTAATTCTACAGAGCGGTACGAACGTTGATGAGACAATACTGTAATGACGGTCGATTTGGACGTGGAATCTTGTTGCCAGGCCAAGACAATTAGCCACCCAAGACCGCACGTATTAATGCATGCTGTTGTTCCAGTAAATATTGTGGCTTGAATGATGAGTTTTCCACACGTGATCACGTGCTTGATTCAACCTTCCAAATCACGAGCGCCTCCAATCCCCAAATTATACCACGACACCACATCGCACGTACACACACACACGCACCCACACACACACACACACACACACACACACACACACACACACACACACACACACACACACACACACACGGCGCACGCACGCATTTACCAGAATGTCAGACCGCCGGCCCCGGCGTCCCGACTCATCCCAACTCTGGGACACCTCCGAGCCTGCTCCCGCCCCACAACATGCATCCCCGTCCTTGCGGCGCGATCGCGACAACGACCGACGAGACGACCGACGAGGTGCTGGCGGCGGCGGCGGCGGTGGTAACGGTGGAGGACGCCAGCGCGAGCGCGACAAGGAGTACGATGCCCGACGCGATCGCGACGATAGGCGAGACCGAGGAGACAGAGACAGAGACCGCGATAGGGATAGGGATAGGGATATGGATAGGGATAGGGATAGGGATAAGGACATGGATAGAGATAGGGACAGGGATAGGGATAGGCGTGATCGCTCACGCTCAAGGTCGCCGTACAGGGAGCGGCGCAGCGTAAGAGGCAGAGAAAGATACAGGAAAAGACGAGAGGAAAGGGATAAGAAATCCGAAAACCCAAGAGAAAATGGCGAGGCCAACCGCGGAGGCCGACGACAGGAAAGACCTCGTCCGCCGCGACACAACGACCGCGAGCACACGCGCCGTAAGTTGCAGCTTTTCCTATATACAACCTGTCCCCCTGATGCGTGAAACGATCGCTCCCACCACCATACCCGCGCCTGCAGCGACCGTTTGACGTGCGAGGGGACTGCATGCACACACACACACATATATATATGGTTGCTGTGTTTGAGAGATAGGCGGTATCACGTCTTACCTTGTTATGTGTTGAGGCATATCCGGCCAAACTACAAGATTTTTAAACTAACAACCACCAGTTGCCACCCCTGGCCTGCCCACGCGCACCAAATCCGACCTCGACTCATCCGCCGAGCGCCCCCCCGGATCCCAGTCCCCCAGCGCCATGGACGAGGACGGCAACAGCGTTGACAACGACAACGGCAAGGACGGCGAGGCCATGGACGAGGACGCGGACGAGGAGGACGACGACGACCCTGACGCCGCGGCCATGCGCCAGATGATGGGCTTTGGGGGGTTTGGCACCACAAAAAACTCAAAGGTTGTGGGTAATAATATTTCGGCCGCGAGAAAGGACAAAAAGACAGAGTACAGGCAGTACATGAACCGTGTGGGCGGGTTCAACAGGGCACTAAGT
>JAOYNU010143391.1:0-22357 GCA_026745395.1 Tympanopsis confertula | reverse complement strand
AAGATGATTCTCAATTCAGATCCCGATTCCCTGCTAATTTCAATTTTTAGCATGCGCATTGCGAGTTCACGATGATGAGACATTGGCTGTCGTTGCTCGCTGGTTCATTAAAGAATACCAGTTTGTCACCGATACGTACCGACTATTCTCGATGTTGAGTCGGCTATGTGGCAACCCATTGAAACCGCATTTCCATTCATCCCAGCATATGAAATTCATGCTTCGCCAGATCAAGGCGATAGATTTCACTTTACCTGATGACCCGGACAAGCCTCCAATAGACCCAGCCGTGAAGTTGAAAGAGAAGGCTTCTCTCACAACGAAGAACGAAAAAGGGGAATTCATCCAAGCCGAGTCTCTTGACACTGCTTTGCTTGTTCTTTACGGCCATATTCTTTATTCTGGAGGCAGTTTCTATCCTGCCTTGAATTACTTTTTCCGTGCCTATGCTCTTGACGACCAGAATCCGGCCGTGCTACTTTCCATCGCTCTCTGCTTCGTTCATCATTCTCTGAAGCGTCAGTCGGATAACCGACATTACTTGATCACCCAAGGATTAGCTTTTATGCGTCAATATCGGGAACTCCGGTTGAAACCTGGGGCTATTCTGCAAGAGAAGCAAGAGATGGAATTTAACCATGCTCGTGTGTGGCATGGTCTTGGCTTGCTCCAGTTAGCCATCAACGGATATGAAAAGGTGCTTGAGATCGGCGAGCAGATTAAGAAAGAGAACCCAGGAAACTCGACTGAAGAAGGCACTGATGTGATCATGGGCGAAGGCGACCAACCCCCGGTATATGCTCTGCATCCTGCAAAATTCGTTGAGGACTTCTCACGCGAAGCTGCGTATGGTTTGCAGTGTATACATGGGCTTTCTGGAAATAGCCAAGCAGCCATGGACATCACGGAAAAGTACCTAATCATCTGATACGCTGCATGCTGTCTGGAGAAAACTTAACTTTCACGATAAAAATCACTAGTCTTGCTCGAGTTCAAGATAATCATGATGAGCTTTCGTCAAATGGCTACTAAGCTTCGGTTTTCTTCTTTACAATCAACAATGTGCCCCGAACTCCAGGTCGAATCATCTCCTCTCCCTCCTTAACTCCAGCTTCATGCAAAAGCTTCTCTGTAGTTCGACGGGCCTTTCTCACAATGTCCTCCTCTGTCCCGAAATCATCTGGATGCGCCTCACGCCAACGAGTAACCGGACTACCTACCCCAAGGATCTTTTCGAGATGCTCCATACTCAATTCCGCCTGGCGCTCGAGGAACAGTTCGTCAACAGTCCACTCGCGACGAAAGAGAGTGCTTTCATCGAATTCTTCTGTCGGTGTGTCCAATTTCCATGGGAGCTTGAGATCCTTGTACCTGTCGCGAGTCAAGCGATTACCCGGCTCAAAGAAAGGCACTAAGTGCTCCTCTTCGAGCTGGCTGAGAGCAGCCTCTATAGCAGCGGCATTCGGAGTGGATGGGTGCACAGCCAAACCGCCAGTAGTCCATAGAGCAACGCTGCCACCTGGCTTCAGTACGCGCACGGCACTCGGCCAAAATTCATCCAAGTTGAACCAGTGGGCTGCGTTCGCGGCCGTGATCAGGTCAACAGAGCCATCCTGGATCGCAGGAGACAGATTCGAACCTAACTCGGTGGCGGTAGATACGCCGAAGCGAACATTACCAGACGGAGCTTTCTCGAGACTCTCGTTTTTAGCAGCTTGAATCATGCCCTCTGAAGGATCAATGCCAATAGCGTTGGAAAAGGATGGTGCCAGCACGAGAGTTGCGGTGCCGGGTCCGCAGCCCACGTCTAGGAGTGTCTCGAATTGACCTCCGGTTGCAGAGTGGTGGCTTCGGACGGCATCATAAAGACTTGAATGATAGCCAGGCCGAAGAGCAGCGTAAACCTTTCCTTGATCGACGTTGTAGGTACTGAATGTTTTTTCTTGCTTAAAAGCAGGCTGCGAATCCGACATTTTCAATGTTGCGACCGGGTCAAGAAGCGACGGACAATAATAGGAAGAGACAGATTTGTTGAAACAAAAACCTAGGAATTCGCTCACTCAAATATACATAAATATCCTCAACTTTGGTCATAAATGGTTCTTCCGAGCACGAAGTATAAAGCTCGGCTCGGAGATAAGCATCGGGGAATTGTAGCCGCAATTCCACCAGCCAATGGGATCGCAGATTCGATGGCGCTATACCTAAAATGGGCCACGACTGCGAGCCGTTCGATCCTTGGCGCAATCATCCTTTTAAGGCAGCGAATTAATTCTCCTTGAAAAAGGGCAATCTCGCAGCGCCTTCCTGAAAAATGTCCCAGATCAAGATTTGAGTTATTCTTCAAGCATCATCATCATTATGGTTTACTATGGAGTAGTTAGCAGAGGCTGCCAGCGCTGCCGCCAACGCAAAGTCAAGGTATGATCTGGACCCCACAGCACTTGCGTTCTCGAGCTAACTATTGGATACTGCAGTGTGATGAGCAGAAGCCAGGCTGTCTGAGATGCAAGCGATCGGATATCAAATGTCCCGGCTATCGAGATCTACAGGAGATCCTATTCCGGAATGAGTCCGACCGAATTGTGCGGAGGTTCAGCAAGCCGAAAAAGCGAAAGCTATCGAGACCCCCGGCTTCTGGGACGCTCATGCCGTATTCTGATAATGCATGCGTCATTGCGCCGACAAATTATCGATTAACACCTCCTAATGACCAATTGTGTATACCGGCTTCACTCTCACAGTCTGCAGATGAAATTGGCGCCAACTTCTTCTTCGCCAATTATCTACCCCGAGAGACCGTGATTTCGAGCAACTTTCATGCATGGCTGAAAGATGTCTACATTAATAGAACAAGCCCTGCCCTACAGGCCATAGTTCAATCTATAGGGATTGCAGGGGTCTCAAACATCTCACCTGCTTCAGACTTTGCGATGCAATCCCATAACAGATATCGCCAAGCTCTAGGAAGCCTCAAGCAGGCTTTAGACGATCCAGTGGCAGCTATATCAGATGAAACACTAACAACAGTCAATATCCTCTCCCTATACGAGGTAGGTCTCCTTATTCCTAAATATGACTCCATACTCATATTCCAAGATCGTAAATCCCCAGTCCAACCTCAAAGATATCCCTTTATCACACACAGAAGGTGCGATGACACTACTAGATCTTCGCGGCCAGAACCAATATACCTATGAGCGAGGAGGCCATTTAATCGCCCAAACATGCGTGCGAGTTGTAAGTCCGCCCAGTCCAAACAATACCAATCTCAATCTAACATTTATTCTAGCTACCTGTCTGCTTACAGCAAAAGCAAACCGTACCTCTCGCCCTCATTCGAGCAGCATATTCATGGCAAACCAGTCCACTTCGACAAGAATGGCAGCGCAGACAATACTCGCACCCGGGCTCTCTTTCTGAAATATCCTTCCGACTTATAAACCTGCGAGCGTCGGTTAAAAGCGGCGAGCTGGTAGATCCTGCTGTCATTCGACGCATCACTCTCCAGATTGAATATGATCTGCAGGTCTGGGAAGCCGTTGTCCCGATAAATTGGAAATATACCGTTGTTGAAGGGAGCAGCAGCTATAAAGACTTAGGTTTGTTGAACAAGTATCATATCTATCCTGATCTGCGGGTTGCGGAAGATTGGAATCATATGCGGATTCAGCGGATAGCTGTGAATCAGATACTACTACAGTTCTCGGATGGACTTTCCTTGGCAGAGTTGAGCTCTATCGAAGGTATTATCCAGCGGGTTTCGTTGGAAATTTGCAAGTCTGTCTCTTCGCTTAGAAACTCTGCTCGTATGTTGAGCCTTCTTCAGCCATTCTAACGAGTATCAGGCTAACCTCGAATTAGGGAGTGTGTCGTTGATCATGCCACTCTATATAATAGCTATCGAGAAAGCAAATTTAATGGCGGTCCGCCAATTTGCTACGGATCAACTTCGCTACCTCGGCGCAATGAAAGGGCTTCGGAAAGCTGGGATACTTAGCGAGACGGCGAGGTCAAGACTCAAATGACGCACCGAGCTATTTGCATGATTCAAACAATTCATACATTCATACCAATGACTACTTTTATCGATAGGTTTACGAACTTAGAAGCACAAGTAGGTACGGCAATCTGGTATTATTGGACGTGGCATAATCCGCGCGATCTCTGTACATTTTGATGGCGCAACTGAATTGGGAATTGAGAGTAAAGGAAATCAAGGATGGAATAGATGACAGGAATGAGAAGTAGCTCAAAGACGGTGATGAGTTGCATAGACAAACAGATAATAAAATAACCGATTGCACCAGACCAGTCTGAAACTCCAATTAAATGCGCAATGCAACAACGATAGGAAGGATTTGAATGCGGTGACTTGCGGAGAAAAGGAACCGCGAGGGAAAGGATAGGTATCAGGCATTCGAATCGGAGATCTAGGTCTAAGCTGCTAAAAATGCAGATTCGGGGAAATGAGAAACGCGGTTTGATGTCCGGCGAAAGGAATCGACGCTCGGTGGTGTTTCATCCAGCACTTAGTAGTGCATAGAGTTCATGTTGTTTGAATAAGGGGGTTGATTATAGTTCTGGCTCTGTTGATAAGAGGGCGGGGTTTGGGGAGCCTGTGAGAGCTGACCATACCAGGATGACCGGCGTGGTTCATCGACGCGGTTGGGCTGGTGCAGGGCATCCCAGGTACGGCTGGCGCCGGGGAGGTTGTACATCGAGTCTTGACGGAATGCGGGATGGACTTGGGTGTGCGCAGTAGAGGGAGCATACTGCGGGTTGAGATGCTGTTGCTGTTGCATCATCTGCTGTTGTCGCTGCGCAATGGCGTGCTGTACCATCTGGTTCGACATGCCCTCTCTCATTTCACGCTTCTCTCTTTCGCGGGCGTCGATAGTTGACACCAGACCAACCGGATTTACCGGAACTTGCGACCTGCGTCGATCCTGAGACATGTCAAAGAAAGGAGAATGAGTGACTCGTGCAATGTGCTCCTGCTCGCGAGCTGAGAGGTGGTTGGACGTGTCATTATAGTTGAGCATAGATCCAGTTCCACGCGACGACGGACGTTGGTTGGGGTCTCCATACGACGTCATGCGCGAATTAGGACGGACTTGCTGGGTCCAGTCTCCAGATGAAGATCGCTGCTGGAGGGGAGGAGTGTTGCTGCTCGACCTATAATGCTTATGCGCTGGGGGGGTAGGAGCAGCACGGCTCTCTGCCCGGGTCTGAACGAATTGCTCCGGGGTCAACCCACCACCAGGAGTCGTCGGACGGCCAGCTGTCATTCCAGGTTGCCACATCATACTCCGTCTGTTATCTCCTTGACTCGATGGCCGGACGCCTTGATCCACAGCGTTGGTAGGAACTGAAAGCTTCCTCAAGTTATTATCGCCTGTGCTTGGACGCGCAGTCGTAGGCATGTAGGTCATAGTTGGTCCGAAATCAATCGCTGGGATGTCAGGGTTGACCTGAGGGGGTTTGTCGGTGGAGTAATGAGCATCGCCAATAACGAGGTCCTGTTTCGCAGGCTGTCCCACGGTCTTCAGAAGGCCCATTCGAGGCTTAGTTGACTTGGTAGACTTTTTGCTATAAACCGAGGCGTAGTCAGGAGAAACGGCAGAAGCAGCGTCATCATAGACACTTTCTTCATCCCCGTGCGGAGAAATTGGAGAAGGCATATGAGGCGCCTGGATGGTGTTCAGCACATTCTCATCTAGAGTGTGTCGAAGATCATCGTAGCTTGGCTCTCCTGGGGAGAGGGGCGTCTCTCCGTAGACTGATCTCTGTGGAACAGGCTTGCGCTTGACAGAAGCAGCTGGGACAACTTTGGGGTTTTGTTGTGGAGATGGTGTGCTGGTTGTGCTCGGCGTTCCGCCTCGTTCGTGCATCGCTGCATATCGACTAGCAAGATTGAGAGCTTCATCACTTGACTGGTTCTCCAATGGAGGACTCATCAGTTGGGTGGGTGGCTGGTAGTTGCCACCGTTGTGATTGGGAACTTGGTTTGGTAGATGTTCAACGCTTGACGAGTCGGATGGTTGATCAGGGAAAGAGGTCGAGCTTGAGTTGCCCTCCAATCTTCCAACGGATTGTAACTGGGCCAAAGTCGAGTAGGACATCCTGTTGTTAGCAAGTCTCTGTGCGCTGTTTGCCTCTGGGCGGTTGCTCGGCATTTCACGGGGACCGTGAGAGAATGCCGGAGGGCTTGCGACGGGCGAAGGGGGAGTTCGTGGCGGGATTTGCTCTTGGTTTTCGAAGTCAAAGTCCATTTCAGCGCTCTTGCGCTCCGCAATTGGGGTCACGACTTTCAAGTTTCGTTCACGTGGAACCAAGTCTTGAGCTGAAGAATCCGGCGAGTTCTCATTGCCGTATGGAGGCGGTCGTGCGTTCTGCAGACCTGTGACATCCGAGAAGCCTCTGTTATGATATATTTGGGAAAGAGGTGCTTCGTTCTTCGCCTCGCGGGCAACAGCATCTGCAGACTGGTTGAATGCAGGCTGGGCCATAGGAGGCGGGTTAGGACGACGAGGAGACTCATTCAAATGGGACCCATTATGGTGGCTTGAGATGCTTGAGCGGTACCGCGGGCGAACACTGTTCACACTGTTGGTGCGACTCCTTCCGGTCGATTGCCTCTTCTGAGTGGCCTCCTTCAACTTCTGCCTCCAGTGGGCTTCATCCCATCCTTTGCTTTCCGGGCTCTGTACAAGGTTGATGATGTCGATGAGGTCAAGGTAGCCGTAGCGACGTTCCTGCGGGAAAGCAAACATGATGCTCTTGATGTGGTTTGTGTCAGCGACAAGTCGAGTCGGGCGGCCGTAGAGGTTGAATGTGTCGAACGTCGGGAAAAGGAATCGAAGCATCGTTTCGAAACCGGACACGGCGGCGTGTAACTCGGGCATCACGAAGACGAATCCCTCAGCTGGCTGTTCATTCCTTCCATGCATAGTTATGCGACCTTCTAGCTTGACCAGAGTAGATTGGTCAATCAAAGCCTTGGATTGGGGGTAAATAGAATACGCAGAGTATACATGCGTAACTGTCGCAATAGGTATAACCTTTTTGGTTTTTTTCGTCGCGAAAAACTGAATGTTTCCAGTCACGGGAATGGACAGGCGGTCGTAGGCTGACTTTCTCAATGCTTTCTTGGCCTTGGCCATTTCCTTTGGGTCTGGCGGGTTGATCACAAACCAGCATCGCCTCCATGGAGTTCCAGCGCCAAAGCGGACACGGCACCAATCTTCGTGTTGGAACCTCGCAGGCGCTAGAAGCGTTTGAATACCGTTCAAATTCTTACCCTTGGCGGCAATCAAAGAGCCCGTGTACGCCTCGTATAGGGAAGTGTGTTCGTACATCGCGAGTCGAACCGCTGCGGTCCATTGAACCAGGGAATGATATGAGCTGAAATGAAGAAGGTATCGGTTTCGTCCGGCGGAGGAAAGGCTGAGGACATTGTTCAATGGGGGAGCGGCTCCATTTCTCACAGGCAAAGTCTCAATCTGCGCAAACGAATTAGCTTTGTCGCGTTTGGAAAGTTTAGTGCAGTGGGATCTCACCATCTTTATCGAGGCATCTGCCAGGTTAATAAAAGTTGCAGGGACTTCCTCCCCGTCTGCAGCATCTAAGGCCGTGGCATCCCATAATGAGAGAACCGTTCCGACCAGCTGGGCGTAGCATTCCAACCACTGCCGATCGCCACATGGCCGACCCTCTGTATGTGGATCAGTACTCGATTTGGACAACTCGGGTAGTTCCACTCCGCGTGGAATTGAAGCAACTTGGACTTACGGTTGTCTTGATCATTGAGCTTCAAGAAGTATCCCTCGTGATAGACCTTGTTGGTGTGGATATTGAGAAAGGAGAAGATCGGCGATAGCTCCGGTGGGGTATCCTCCGCATGGGTCATGAGCGGCGGATTGCGCGAGAAGATCGTCGATGCTGGCCGCGCACTTATGCCGTCACCTCGGGGCGGTGCGCCTCCGACCAGTGCCAGCTCTGATGGCGGCGATGGGGTGTCCGGGGACGGGGTGTCGTAACGCGGCGGTGACTGTACGGGGGTGGCATTGTTTGAAGATTTGCGAATCTCCTTTTCGGAATCACTATTCTTAGGGCCTCCTCCAAAGGCGGATATAAACGAAAGAACTGTCATCACGCAAGGGTCGGGTCAGTACTCGGTATTCGAGACGAGATTTCTTTGCGCCGTGCGCCGCGTAATCCGGCAGAGGGACTTACCACGCTTGCGAACCATAGCGCCGGGAGGTGATTGAACACCTGTCAGTCAAGCTGTGGAACGTCTTTTGCGAGGGAGTGTAGGACCAGATGCCCAGGGGGGCGATGATTCCGAAGTGGCCGTCGGTGCACGGTGGTAGTGGAGACGGAGTGGCTCAGGGACACAAGTCGCGAGTCCAGATCAAGTCCAGCCGATTAATCCATGGAGAGCAGCGCAAGAGAGTAGAATTGGCGAATTGGCCTGGGAAAAGAGCAGGGGGATAGCGAGATTCTGGCGCGGACTGAGAAAATTGACCGCGTGCTGATAGAGTGGGTAGAATGACGTTTTGCAGCCGGCTGCCCCGTGGGTAGGAAAAACCGCTGAGATTGGGTGGAGCCAGATGTCAGAAGTAGAGACCAGGAGTACCCTAGGTAGAGGCCTGGGGAGAGCAGAGGGGAGGGTCGAGGGAAACCTGGAGAACAGAGAAAGAGAAGAGAAGAAAAAGCCGGTTGTTAGGGGAATAGGCTTGGGCTTGACTACTCGTCTGTATGGGCAAATGGCGACGGTTGGGCGACGCCGAGGGAACTAGAGCAGAAGCCACTAGCGTGGCACGAGACCGCTTAAGGCGACAAGTAATAGATTAGTGGTTTTAGCCTTTGTGAGAGTGTGAAACCGGGGTCTATGAATGTATTATCTTCTTCTTTGTGATTGTGTAATTCTAGAACTTGTATACCAGTAGGTGCATCATATGCGTGCTCGAGGCATTCTACGTATAAAACAGGGCAGGAGCGATCAGAGCGACCAGAGCGACCAGGGCGACCAGAGCTCCAAGGCAGCCAGAAACGCAGAACGCAGAAACAGAAGGGCATCAAGAAGTTTTCCAAGGTTAGGCGGGCCCCCGAGCTTGTCTCACCAAATATAGCACTAAAGCACCGCCAAGCTCCGGCTTCAACATCCATCCCATCCTTGTCTTAGATCCTCTGGAGGCGCTCAGGTGATGTTCTAACTTTCAAGGTGCTCTTTGCCTCTTGCCTCTTGCCTTCTCTACGGAGTATAGACTCCCCTCAATTGCCTCTTCTCAATCTGTCTTGCCACGGTGACGTGTATCTGGTCGCAAAGCGGGTCAGCACGGCCCAGCGCGCAGACCACAGCGACTGCGTGTTCGAGGACGCGCAACCACCTTAATCATCGCCTCGAAGGCTGGCTGTGGCTAATCAGGGCCAGCGCCCCAGCCCAGATGAGATAATACGCCTTTGAATCCGGTAATAAAGGCGTTTAGTCTCCAACGAGGCCGGCTTGGCCGCATTCATTGGCGAGAGGAAACTCTGGCCCTGAGAGCCATCCACCGTTATTGGCCGAACGCCCGTGAAGATCCATTCTTCGCCTCGAAGCCATGCATGGCAGATCACTTAACTCTGATCGCGATCCTGCGTTGGTGCAATCTGCCGCTCTAGCGCTGCCTAACGCCATACTGGCTCCCGCCCCGGTCCACGTAGTGCGTTTGCCCTGGAGATTTGCCTCTTGATCTTGAGATTCTCCCCGGATTCGCGAGTCCCTTTGTGCAGTCACTGTGTCTTGGCTGTCTTGGTATGGTCTTGGTCTTGGTCTTGGCCCTGCTGGATGCTGCAAGCGAGAACCCAACTCCCGGCGATGCCAATACGCTACCACGCTAACACGCTCAAGATTCGGTCCGTCGCTGCAAATTCCCTCGATAGCCCCCTCCCTGCCCGCTATAATGTCGATGGCTGGGCCGCTTGGCCCAATGTGGAGATTCTCAAGGGCAAACAGGGTTGAGAGCTGGTCGAACAGGGTCAAGCAGGAGCCCTGACCTTCAACCCCCGCCGGGCCCCACCGTGGTGCAGATAGTCTGATAATTATCCGTGACCGTAACTTCTTGGAGTTCTAATCTCTGCTCGGTCTGGTCCGGCGGGGCTCGTTCTGCCATCTTCCCCACGTGGGACACCTCCCTTTGGCTTAACCTTACTGCGTCATATTACTTCTAGCTATAAAGTGGAGATTTCTATTCCCAGGTACGGACTACGAACGAACCGCTACGGAGTATATAGGGCTTAAATACCTATGTATCGACCTTTTCCATTCGTTTGCGATATCTAGAAAATGATAAAAGAATATTGTGGTATGTAAGCTAACTGCCCATGTCTCGGGATTCATATGGGATTCGGTAACCCGAGCAGGTAAACTCCGTCTCGAGGCCGCTTTGATTTGAAGATATTTATCGATTGGCCATAGATTCAATCTACGGTGATATTTTGGGCCATTTCCAGGGTCTATCCACTCTCATGCGGGTTGATGACAAAATCTAACCGTTTTTGTTCGGATAGCCAAATTATGCCACGGCCCGGCTTGTGAATCGGCAGATAATGATACTTAGAATTTAACTGCGGCTGTAAAGAAGTCTTCCAGAATTGTCATGGGATAGAATGGCTTATCTTATAAGCGTGAATAATCTACCTAAGGTATCTCAAAGTCAAAACTAGAGCACCTGGACTTGATCAATTTATGGTGCCACTATATAAAGAACTAAATGCAACTTTTTCCCTTATTGCTACCTAGAGATATGTTGAGAGAGCCCGCGTTCCACTAATCTCACGAGACACCTAGGCATGGCTACCTCACTGAGCGAATGGCGGCGGTCCCTCTGGGGCTACTTCTCGCAATGGGCGAGGGTGTTGTGGATTTCGCCCTCTCTGTCGTGGGCGCTGCACAGGTACCCTGACTCCACGCTCGATTCTGTAGCCCGCAGCTATTGCAGGTAGATGCACAGGGTCAACTAGAATACTCTCAGGAGTCACGGTGGGCAGCATATTCGGATGCAATAATCCCGACTTATGAGTACTCAGGTACAGGTACTGAGGGTGCTCGGGGGCAGTGGCTTGGAAGAAGCGTTGGCGCAACCATTTTCCAGGACATAGTCTACCCACTATATCGTTCTCGGTGCTGGTTTTTTCGCTGAAATAGCAGGCGACGGTGGACCATCCGAGCATGTGATTGCGCCCAATATCTTTGATATTGACTTGGACAGCGACCATGAGAAGGGGATACTCGTCGCCGGAGGCAGTGACCATTAAACTGTATCCCATTACTTGTGGCCAAGGGTAGTCCGTGGGACGTGCGTTAGGGCCCATGAGCTTCATCATGTCATCCTTGTACATCAAGAAGTGCTCGGCTCCGGTATCATCGACAAAGTCGAGTGTATGTTCATTAGCGGGGGTAACTGGAGGCATTGTGGCTGGAACGGTGTCCATGTTCTCACCAAGTCGCACGTCTAATTGGACCTATAGGAAATTGTCAGTAGGTAAGGACAACCTAAAAGCAAGCAAGTCATGACATACCATGTATTCAGTTTGAAAATCAGGCCGTAAGCAAACTGCACTTTGGTAACGAGCTGGACTTGGTCCTGGTCTGTCGATCTGATTTCACAGTGGTTAGCAATAGAGCAACAATTATTGTTTCTGTATACGTCGAATCACTCACTCCTTCAACTCCTTCAATCCAGAATCCGACATCTCCTCTGTTATATCCGTTCATCATCTTGAATTCGCTCCATTTCATTAAATCGCTAGGCCCGCTGACCAGCAGTCCGCCATGCCAGCATGAAATTTTGCCGTCCCAGATCATTTCTCCCGAGCGATAGGCTTCAATAATAGCCGCAATGTTGGGAAGCTCGTTGCACGGATCTCCATTATCCACAAGGTGCTTCTGAATCTTCTTGAGCGTGTCTATACGCTGGGCTGTAAGATGCGGTACTTCTGGCTCGGCTTCATAAATTGCACTATTGAATCATTAGCTTAGATGCTACAACATCTGGAACCTTAGAATTAACGTACTCAAGAGTTTTCTGCCTCTTCCCTAAGCCCTGCTTCTTAAGTTCGAAGTAATTAGGCAAGATATTCTGCTGAATTCTCCGCTCACATCGTTCAATTCGAGCCTGAATGTCATCCTCATCGATATCATCCTCGTCGTCCCATCCTTCAGGCAGGGCTTCTTTCGCTTTCAGTCTGTAGTCAGGGGTGTCCCAGGGCCGATGTTGGATATTTTTCCTTTTGTTGAGCTGCTCTGTCCGGGCTGCCTCTATGCGTTCTCCCATTATGCGCCCTTCCTCCTTGCGCTCTGCCTCTTTCTCGGCTGCCTCTATCCGGACGTTCTCTACGAATTCTGCCTTTAACTGGGCTTCATATTCGCGTTCTGCCTCCATCCGGGCTACTTTTGCGCGGGTTGTCTCATCCAAGATATCTAAGGCTTTTTTCTCCGGCGCATTAAAAGTCGTGCGTTTGTCAGGATGGATTCGGACGATCTTATCCACCTGACCATCGTTTGCGCCGGCTAGTTTGGCATTTTTGGCCTTCTTCTTGAGAAGCTTCTTTGCGTCTCTCTCACTCTTACGCAGAGCGATTTTTTTGGCAGCTCTTTTCAACGACTGCATTTTTGCTTATCTTGTATCTTTGGCTGATGTTGCTTGTTGGAATTGTACACTGTGTAAATTTTATGCTTCCTGGCACATCTGAAAGATACATGCACCGCGCGGTGAGCATATTTATCAAAAGTTGGACAAAAGAGATATCCAAAACCTTAGCTTCTCTTAGACTGGAGAGTTTCGTAGTTCTATTTACGTGGCGAATAAGACATAAAGACCACTGGGTCTTTGTACGTGCGCCTATTAGCAGCTTAACAAAACATAGTGTAGTTTATCTTAGGAGACATCACGTCTGACCCACTCAGAGCCTTTCAAGGGCTTTCAAGAACCTACTGTAGTTTGTATAGGGATCCGACCTCGGGAGTTCTACGGATTGTGATGAGATCCAAATCATAGATTTTGTGAGCACAAATTTTGGCGTAATGTACAAAGAAGCTCGTTTCAAGAGCCTTCCAAGGGCAAAATAGTTTGAGAAATAAATAGATATCAATGATATATACTAGTCCTACTTGGCTTCCATCAGGTGGTAAGCTAAAACTGGGTCTATCAATGCCATCTCGTCGCTGTTGGGTATCATAGAATCGGTGTCTGGATGAGGCTCCACCGATGAAAAAGCATCTTGCATGAGAAAGTCGTTATGTTGATGCGATTGAGCCACTTGCTCTTGTCCTGCATCCTGGCCTGGGGGGTTTGAAGTTTGCGGAAAGGCGTCATCATCAAACTCCAAACCATACATACCCAGAGAGTTGCCACCAGGGCCTGACTGGTCTCCAAGCAGAGCGCGCTGCATGAAGAGACCTTGTACTTCGTCTTCTGAACAGCCATGTTTGGAAGTCATGTGCCCCCACAAGTCGTAATCGCGGTGAAATCGGTGCTCGCAGGTTTCATACAGACAAGGGATGTGGCGACCTGTCTCTTCAACGTAGCCGTGGCCTGTCAAAGCCGCCAACGTAGACATGGCGGAGGCTGACTCCCTTGGTTTCTTGGAGAGCCCAAGTCGCCCGCGACGCTCGGCCTTGGCGTTTTGAAGGCCAAGATGCGCGACACGAATGTGCTCCTCCAATGCCAATTTACTGCTGTATCTCTTGCCACAGCCAACTCCATCCCAGCCCTCGACTTTCTTTGATGCCGAGAGGTCGGTATCTCCACACCCAAATCGTTTTTCTCCTTCGTGGACGGTGCGGATGTGGACAGTGAGGTTTCCCTTCTTCGTAAAGCTGCGGTCACAGCCGTCATAAGTGCAGGGAAATAGTCTCCTACATTCGAGGCTGACATCCCCATGGGCCACTTCCAGGTGACGCCTTAACTCTCGAGATGTACTGCAGACGATAGGACATTGTGGACACTTTGGAGGGTGGATGGTTCGGATGTGACTTTGTAAAAGAGCGTATGTTGGGAATGTAACAGACGAAATTTTGATTTCGTTAGGAGTATCCGTTTGTGATGCCTCCTGCTTGATACGTTCGGAGCATTCGGTGCAAGTGAATCGGTTCTCAGTATGTAATCGGCTCTCGTGGGATCGAAGGTTGCCGGCAGTGTCGAAAGCCATCTTACATCTTTCTCCAGTATTCGGGTCAATGAAGGTGCATGGAAATGGCTTCTGGTGCAGATGGACGGTGGTGATGTGTTTGTGGAGGGTGCTGTGCTTGCGAAACGTCTCTCGGCAGGGAGGATACTCGGTGCAGCGGTGTTTATCTTGTCCATCGTGGGCAGCAAGATGGCGACGGAGACGTGAACCCGTTACAAAGCTCTTATCGCACCCAGGACGATCGCATGCGTAGTCACGAACACCGGTATGAGCGCTCTTTACATGGTGGTTGAGATGGGAGGCTCGTAAGAAAGACTTATCGCAGTCTGTATATGTGCACTTGAACAGCCTTTCGTTGTTGTGAGATCGAATGTGCTCCTCGAGCCGAGCAGGGCGATTGAAGGCTTTATCGCATCCTTCGAAGGGGCAAAGTCTTGTTTTTAATTGTGAAGGGAACTTGGAGGAAGTTGTGGAGAAGGGCGTTGAAGGTGTTTCGTTTGAATCGTCGCCAGGCTCGCTTGCCTCGTTGGCCAAGCTAGGTGTATCTGACATCGAGTATTCATCATCAGAGTGTATTTCCTCGTAGATGGGATCTGTAGGATCGTTAGTTATTGCATCCGGAGTTCAGCCTGGGTCCGCTATTACCGTCACTAAGTAGCGGGTTTAAAGAATTGTGTTGTCTTCGCTTCGTTGGGGACACCAGCGCTGTGGACGAAGCCCTGCGCTTTAGAGGCATGATGAGAAGGACCACTCGTTCAAGCCTGACCAAAATCAAGGCTGAAGTGATTGACCAACTAAATACAAAATCACACTCTGACGTGCGATAAAAATATTCTGCCGGGCGCGCCAAAGGCGGAGTTGCCTATAACGGACTAGCGTGCTGGAAGTTTTTCCGCTTCTTTTGCAGTCGCAATAATTCAGTGTCCCGCGCCCTTAGGTCTCTGCTTTCGTCGTGCCCTGACAAGTTGAATTGCCTGCTTCAAAATGTCTGACTACGGCGGTGACGATCATGCTGAAACGTAACTCTCCCAAGCGACATATCGGTGCCGGCGCACAAGCTTCATTGCGCGCCCTCAGGATGAACTGCCGTGCTGACTAGCTTTCTTCTGCAGCTACGACTACGAGCCCCAGGAGGAGGCATTCGATGACGCCGAACCAGAGGACTTTCTCGACACATACGAAGGTGATGACGGTGCGGAAGGCGAGACATACCAGCCCGCTGTGAACGGCGAAAATGTCGTCGTTTCGGGCGATCCCAACGCTGGATACTCAGGCAAGGTCATGGAGCAGTCGCGTGAGAAGAAGGTGCCCAACGAACAGCGAACAACTACCCCATACTTGACCAAGTACGAGCGTGCGCGAGTTCTCGGTACTCGTGCCCTGCAGATCAGGTATGTCGGCCCGTAAAAGCTTGCGCTCGATTCACGACGATTAATATTTGGTTTCAGTATGAACGCTCCTGTCCTGGTCGATTTGGAGGGAGAGACCGATCCTTTGCAGATCGCTCTGAAGGAATTGAACCAGAAGAAGATTCCTCTGATCGTGCGACGTTACTTGCCCGATGGCTGGTAAGACTTGCTTATCAAAATGCACAGCGACATAGCTAACAGTGTCTATTAGGTACGAGGACTGGTCTTGTGAGGAGCTTCTTTAGGTGGTTTTTTGCTTCGAGTCTTGGGGGTTGTGTTCATCTTCACAGGGTGAATTTCGCATAGCGTTCGGAGTTTGGGTATTTCGAAACCGTGGCTCCAAAATTAAAAACGTGAATATCTTGAAATACGGGCCTAATCCCAGTGCATATGATTTACCATATTACAAAAAAATATTATGATGGTTTTTTGAGTGCCTATCTATACAGTACAATGCAGGTACGGCTAGGCTGTACCACAATGGTCATTCGTTCCAGTCATGTGTAGTCTGTTTTACCGTTCAACTGAACAGGGATTCTAGTGCATTATCCTCTCCCTGAAGAAGGATCTAAGTGGTCTCCGACTGGCCCTATCAATGATAGCCTAATTATTGCTTGCCGCGATATTGGTATGACCAGCGTGAGATAAGCATATCTGCAAGCCGCGGCTAAATCGACGGACACCAAGCTATTTCAAGCGGAACCGTCCTAAGCGGCTTACTGCAACATTAGTTGAGCTAGCCTATGCTTAAGGTCAAGCTGGATATGCCCAAGCATCAAGACATACCCCGCTACCTGGGAAGAATACGCACTGCTGACTGATCGGTCCAGTCCATATGCACTATGCATCCAGATGTCCCAACCTGAGATATCATATGCACTGCTGGAACGTTCCGATTATCAGTCGGAGGCCTCCGGTTAGTCACAGATAGATAGCCATGTGCCTTTGCCTCATCAGGCTCGAGACTCGCCTCAGGAACTCTCCGTATGCCCCAATATTGTGCACAGGGCAGTCTTTGACCCTTTGGCCCCGCATCGCCTGGGTAATCGGCACCCGGCACACTCCCGCAAGATGCAGCTCCACCACGATTGGCCATTTACTTGCCATCACTCCATCCTTCGGGGCATGGGGTTTGCAGCCTGCGTCTCCAAGATGTCGAATCTGCCCTGGAAGAGGAGAAATTGTGGACGCCAGTGGGGCCTCTTCCCCAAATGAGTTACTCGGAGGGAGCCTTTGCTGCCGCCCGAGCTTTTAGCCACGCCCCGCTTGACTTTGCTGGATTGGTTTATAATCATACCCAGAGATTTTTTTCCTGCGTTTCTATTTCTAAAGAAAATACCATGAGTCAAAATTTTATATGAAACACTCCCCCCAAGGACTTTTTCTTTTCTAGCGCCCAAAGCTTGTCTTGTCACAAGCATTGTCCGGCTGAAAATGTCTTCGAATCTAGAAGTAGAAAAAGTCCCGACAGAGACGCCAGTCCCTCAAGATGGGGAAAATACCGACTCCGCGGCGTCGGATGCGCCTATCTCAGAGGAAACGACTTTCGATACAGGCTTAGTGGCATGGCTCCAGGTTCTGGGTTCTTTCTTCCTCTTCTTCAACTCATGGTATGTCTTTTTACCCAGTCGTTCAGTTTGAGGAGAACAAAGAGAAAAGAAAAAAGTGACTGACAAAAGTACTTCTCTAGGGGTGTCATCAACACTTGGGGTGCCTATCAGACATACTATGAGTCTGACTTGCTGGCTGGTACCTCTTCCTCCTCTATTGCTTGGATTGGCTCACTGCAGTCATTCCTTCTCATGTTGGTGGGAGTCATTACTGGTCCGCTTTTCGATGCAGGCTATTTCCGAGCCCTCATTGGGTTCTCTGTGTTCATGCTACCTTTCGGTCTGATGATGACCAGTTTAGCTTCGACGTACTGGCAATTGATCCTTTCACAAGGTGTCTGTGTTGGACTCGCTGCTGGTTGCCTCTTTGTCCCCTCTGTGGCTATTCTCCCGCAGTACTTTAAGAACAAGAGAGGCCTGGCAAACGGGCTCGCTGCCAGCGGTAGCAGTATTGGAGGTGTGGTGTATCCCATCCTGTTCGACCAGGTCCAGAAGAAAACTGGATTTGCATGGGCAACTCGTGCAATTGGCTTCCTCTCCTTCGGTACAATCCTCATCGCCTTCACATTCATGCGTATTCGATTCCCACCTAAGGAAAAGCGCAAGCTGTACCAGTTTTCCGCTTTCAAGGAACCTGCGTACACATTATTTGTTGCTGCGATGTTCCTTGGCTTCTTGGGTTTCTACAACTTCCTCTTCTACGTCCAGTCCTTCGCCATTGAAACTGGTATTGTGGATGCGAACCTGGGCTTCTATCTTCTGTCCATGTTAAACGCTGCCTCAACCTTCGGCCGGATTGGTCCCAACTTTATCGCCGACCATACTGGCCCACTCAACATGCTCACACCCGCTGTGACAATCACTGCTATCTTAGCATTCTCATGGATTTCTGTCCACACTATACCTGGAATAATTATCCTTGCCGTATTTTACGGTTTCTTCTCCGGTGGCTTTGTATCACTGCCTCCTGTGGTTATGGCTTATATGACCCCCGATGTCCGCGATCTTGGCACTCGGCTCGGACAAATGTTCGCCATTGTCTCCATTGGCCTGTTAATTGGTACGCCAATTGGCGGTGCCATTTTGAATAGTACAGGAAGCTACTTTGGCGTCCAGTTGTTCACCGCGTGTTGCTTGATTAGCGCTGCAAGCATCATGGGTGCAGTGAGATTTGCAAGGTCAGGTTCGCAGCTGATTATCAAGGTCTAAATGGCCTGTCAGGTGACGCCAAAAAAGCGAGGTTCATATGAGCCTTTTCTGTTCTCGATCCGGAATCGAGAGAATGCATTCTTAGATTAGCTGATTGATGTTTCGCCTTGCATTTACGCTTTGCATTATGGGAGGCCAATAATAGACTAATGGAATTATATCAAGCATGTTGTCTTCATGGAGCTACTATACAGATGAAACGCCTTCAGGTACCAACCTTGGAAATATTGATATCACAATCTTGGAAGGGGTATGGATCATAGATTGTATAAGATCGAACCTTCTATGTATATTCATGCAATTGAATACAAGATGTAAACGCCCCTAAGTAACAAATGCACCTTCACCTAGCCAAATAGTATTTTCATGAATGCTCTGCAATCGCCCATGGCTGTAGCCTCAAGTCCGTCGCCTAAGTCACATCCTCTGGGCTTACGAGGAAATCCTCGCCCTTATCTCGGACATGCTCCAGCTTCTTGTCCCGACTGCATGGCTTGCGCATGTCGAATGCATCTTCTCCAGATTCTGAGAGACCCGTTGGATCGTCGCTATAGTAATTAACCACACGACGGAAGACAGAGTATCTATTTTTAGGTTAGTGTGCGTTGTTCTTGACATCCAAGGAATGCTTTGACTTACCCCATATTTTTATACATGTCCACTGCAACTTTATTGCCAGCCCGGACATACAAATCAACAAACCAGGCATGATTAATGTCCGAGCCACGCTCCAGCTGCTCTGTGAGGCGGCTTGCATAGCCGAGACGGCGCCAGGACGGCGCCACAGTCAGCACAGTAATGTGCCCGTGCCATGGGGTGTAATGTTCAGATTGGCGCATTGCTGGATGTTGCTCTTCAAGCTTGCCCATGACTATCACGAATTAGAATTCTGATACTTCCTTCGCCAGGGATTGCACTTACTATAGCCCACAATTCCAGCGTCTCGGTCCTTCACCGCACTGAAAAGAGACGGCCATTTGGTCAAATAGGTAAGATAGAAAGCAATGTCATAGTTCTCCGTCAAAGGATCTAAGTTGGTCTGGTTTAGATCCAACAGATCCAGTGGGGACAAGCGCTTGATCGTCGTCATTGCTTTTGAACGTTGACAAGAATGTGGGGTTGATATCGATTTGATTGACCCGCCTTTTCTGCCAGGCGGTGTACACACAGCCTGAGACAGATGGATGTTGTTGCGGCCCCAGAAGGTCCTGGGCAAAAGTGCTGGTCCTTGCGTCTCCTGGCTTGGGCTGTTAGTGTTTTTTTGTCATTCTCTGCATGGTTGCAAAGCCATGAAACATTACTTCTGCACCCGTCAAATATAGGTGTCGACCACTTCTAAAGCTTATCACCGCCCCCAAGAGCAACACCTCGAATTGCGGGTCATTGTCTCCTATCTATTTATTTTCCTCGAAACCCCTCGATCCTCGCCGGTTCGGTCCTTGTTGTTTATTTTTATCTGTTTGATACTGTTTAATACGCGACACCACGCGGCCTACTGCATGCCCCTCAGTCTCCCCTGAGACAACTCACCGCCACCCCTCTTCAATCATGAGCGACTCTCCGACCTCACCAGGGGCTCCTGGAGTCAATGTGTTTGCTCCTCAAAGCCCCCAGCCGACGCCTGCAATGTCTGCGCCGCCATCCCCAGTTACACCGCGCCAAAACCTGGCCAACGGGTCACATCGAGAGTCCGTGGATTTCTCCACAGAAGCAAGCGGCGGCGGCGGCGGTCTGGGTAACCTCGCCGATGAGCTGGCAGATGCTTGGGACCAGGAAGAAGATGGCTATGGATATGCTTCGGGTCAAGATAACAGTCGTTCGGGCTCTCAACAATTGGATTTGAGTGATGTCGAAGATGCGTATGCGCGATCCGTTCAGAACATGCGATCCCCTTCACCAGAGGACGAGCACTCACCTGCCTCAAGAAACAGACTCCGGGCCAATCAGAGGCAGCATCGACGACAAGAGTCACATTACGATGGGTCGGATTACGGGAATGACTCCGATCTTGACGAGGTCGGCAATCTGTCGCCCGCATTGGAAAGCCAAATGGCCGATATAGAGAGTCTTGTGCGACGAGGCGTTGAGAATAATGGCAGCGAACATGATCATGTTATTCAGAGGACGATCGAGGCACTCAAAGATCTTGGTGGACAGAGCGGAATTGAGAACAGTGCCATGCGGTAAGCTAGAACAAGAGACCTTGAATTGCGGCTCAACATTTCACTGACATTGCTTTAGGTTGATCACCGCCCACTCCTCTATCACGTCACATCTCACACACCAAACTCGTATACTTCAATCGCTCATCCATCCTTTGTTGTTCTCACCATTCCCGCTCCTCTCCGAAGACGAAATCGATAATCTCATGCCCCTCATTGACGAAGGCCTCCTGCCAAATATGCCATACCCATTCCCCGAACAAGCTCGCCGAAGCTCCAGACCTCCAACTCCTTCAACAGCCAACTCTCTCAACCCTCTTGTGTCCCTTCAAAGTCTCATCTCTCAAACCTCCGACATCACCCATTCTCTCCGCGGTCTCAGCGACACACTATATGAATCCCGCCAGCTCACTTCGACCGCTTCCCGGAGGCTACGGTCCGCTCGTGAACTCGTTGCTGAGCTCAGACGCGAGGAAGAGGGCCTCGAGGAAGGATCACGATGGATTGAACGAGGTGAGTGGGATCGCCGGTTGAAAGATCGCGAAGCTGGCAAGGAGTGCGGAGACGTCGTCAGTGGGTTTGAGGCAGTGTGCGGCGAGTGGCGCGAGAAGCTCTTCGGAGCTCAAGCTGAAGTGGCAGCTGCTTAAACATAAAATTATTTTGGTTCATTCTGGCTGGGTTTCCTGCTACTAGATTGTTATGATTTCAGTCATTCTTTTCAGATATCCCCTCTTTTATTCTTTTTTTTGTCATGTCTGCAGTCCAACCGGGCCAGGTTGAGGCTTGCCTTATATTTTTATTTGGATTTCCAAATATTCTCGTTTATATCCATTGCCCACCAAAGCTTAGATTTGCATATATCATCAACATTATGATACCATTTACTCAACATATCTATCTGCAAGGCCTATTTACCTTCCTAGTTAGGTACCGCGCTTCTTCTTATACTTGAATCCTACCTCGTAGGTACCTTCAGGCTGAATAGGTAGGTGTTGGTAATCTCGCCCCGTGGAAATTATGTACCGACTATCAACGTATTCCAATGAAGCCAAATCCATGGATATTCCGCTACCCATTGAAGATCGCGAACCTTGGAAGCCGACCCATGGACTGCTAGCTTCAGCATCGACCTCGGGACTACATCGCACGACTCCAACTCGATACTGTCCTGTTAATACTCCCAGGCTGGCTACTTGGGAATGACACCGTCGATAACACCAGTTGACCACACCACACCAAACAACAGATGCAAATATGGATCAATCAGATCCCCCCGAAGAGCCACCGCACGCTGTATTCATAATTCAAATGTTACCTCTGAGCATTTTATTCGTTCCACCCCGCCAGCGAATTTACTCTTTTGGACCTCTCGAAAACGCCGTCGACATCACAGTTAGATCGCGATTTATCCGGGGCCATGGATATCCATGGATGTTCGTATCAACGCACACATCCACACTCAGTCACACCCTGAACTCGGCATTTCAACTTGATCCGGAGTTGAATGCAAATCATTGGATTCTTTCTCTAATGGCATTGGTATTGCCGTTAAATTCCTCTTCGTCTTTGGCGCCATTGCGCTTCTTTTTCACTGTCTACGCCAAGCTGTGGATTTCTTCTGGTGGTGGCATCGCCGGCTGGTAGCCCAGCGGGAAACCCAGCCCGAGGAGTAGATGCTTATTTCATCCCCACAAAGACTGAGGAAATAATTTGTAATGTTTTCCTGTACCTAGACACGAGCTACAGAGCATCCCAAACATTGAATCCACAATGTGAGAACCAGGGGGAT
>JAOYNU010143280.1:0-22371 GCA_026745395.1 Tympanopsis confertula | reverse complement strand
AGGACGATTGAAAAGTTACACAATTTGTCTTCAGCAGAGTAAAGACACGATTCTAGAGGACAGCAAGAGGAAAGGGGCAGAGGGGTAATATCGTGGGGCATCCCACGCCCGCATCTACACCCCCGCAACCGTCGCCACTTCCGGTGGAGAATCCTTCCGGTCACCGGGGGACCTTCTGTTTTCACACCTTCTCTTCCACCGGGACATTGTATTGACTTCCTGGGTGTTTGATGGCCTGGTTGCTTTGAAAATTTGTCCTTCGGGTGGTCACTTTCCATTAATTACTTCATATGCCCAAGGCATGAGTAAACTCTTGAACCTCCGCGATTGGAAGTTAGGATGTAGATGCTCGGAGATAGTCCGGTATCTTTTCAATTTTGTGAAACTAGGCAGACTTATTTGTATGTAAGTGCTATATTGTTATCACTCTATGATTTAATTGACTCGGTTCTTCTCTTCACTACTACTCACTGCTAAAGCGAAGGGCCCCTAACATCCTCATTTGTGTATGTAGTCCTGGGGATAATAAATGAGAAAGTGGATCCCGAGAGGCCTTCCAGTCTCGTCAACAGATTTGTCGCTGAAAGGATCCACATCGAATTTCCCATTCTTGCACGTCTCGCTATTGTCTGTTGGCTCAATTTGAGGAAAGTCGCGTCGAGCTCATAGCGTATATAAGATCTCAATGATCTCAGACTGGGAGCTCCAAAATGCCAATGCATTTGGTTGGGAGAACCTCCACCTCCATCCTCCTCGGCTTTCTTAGACGTACTTAAAGACTATAACATCATATTCTTGTAGCTAAGTCATACGTCAGAGTCTTGATCTTTGACCTTGGGTTGAGGGCATTCTTAAGCTGCAGTCCAAGGTTTGCAAATATCAATCTGTAATCAATTGACTATGAGACGAGAGATTCATACTGGCAAGAAGCTCCGAAAACGAAGATACGAAGTCGATGATCACAAAGCACAAAAGAAGTTCAGACCCCAGCATCTCAAGTCTCGAAATATTCGTGAGAGGCGCAGGTACCCATTTCCATGAACGGCATAGAACAAATTGGTAAGTGTCAAATCTTGGAAGACGGCGATTATTGGTGTCTCAGGGATTGACACTTCGAATTCCAAATGTAGACCTGATAAAGTCTCGTGGTGTCGGCCTGGTTAATGTGGGTAACGGTACTAATGTAAATCGAAGGGGTCAGCCACTGGTGCCTTGAAACGGTGTGAAGTTATTCATCATCAAATATACCTGACGCCAAGTGTTGACTTGAACCTATCGCTCAGAAGGTCCCTTGCGAGCTGGCAAATAAGGCCAGATGGAGCCTTGGTCTCATTCCCCAAGCGGCCCATGACCTGCGTGTAGATCGGAGTTCCGGGGAAGTTCAAGCACACCCAGCCGTACGCATTCTCGTAGTAGATCAAGAGGGTTCCGTAAGAAGCCATTTTATGAAGTTGGTTCTAATGCTGGAATGAGCGCAATTTGATTGATGTGATCAAACTTTATGTGATGTGGTGATAAATGAAGTGAGTTATTTTGGCAAGGTGTGTTTTACTTAGGTATGGGTTGAAGAAGAAGCAGGTTGGTACGGATGGTAAGGCAGGAGGGTATATAGCTCAAAAAATTGAATGCGCACCTAGGAAGATTCAAGTTTTTTCTTGTGTGTTAATGTATTGACGTATATATCGATGACCAGTTTTTCCAGATTGGCCAGAAATTCACAAAGTTGGTGAATAGTTTTGATGCGGTTTTCTTGCGGTGCCAAGTCATGAGGTTTCCAAAGGAAAGCTCCATGGAAAGGCACTAAAAATATTACCTGGGCAGTGTCTTAGCCTGAGCCCTTCCGTTTGACCAAGCATTTTCAGAAATCATCTCCAGGAACAAGGCGCGATACCTCGGGACCCCGGGGTACTATAGAGCCTGATGTTGCACCTAGGTGCCTCCCTAGTAGTACATCCGTACACGTGTGTATATAGCTTATTTGAGAAAATAATTTGCCCAAGTTCCATATGTACAAACCTGACATCTAACCATCGATACGTGGGTCTGTAGATCTTCAGTTATTGGAACTTGTTATCACCGCTTCCAAGCTTGTTGATCAAGAAAAGCAGTCTTAACTCAGGCTGTCCTTATTATTCTGAGCTGCAGCTACAAGAGCCTTGTTGAGGTAACTTTCTCTACCGAAACATAGCAATTTTACTTCATCAACCAAAGCGTGCGCTGGGGGCATTAAAGTCCACATTAATGGGTGCTAGTAGGTCTATCACTACTCTACATTCCATCAATTTTGCGTTTGATGAGTATATAATTACAATATCAGCCATGGAACCTGGCCATACCTAGAGGCCAAGGAATTTGCGAAAGGAATTCCCTTGTCGCGTTTTCCCCCAGTTTTCACTTTCCCGACCATATACTCCGCCTTTCCCCATCTTATACGCCAGCGATCACAACACGACTTGAAACAACTGGCGCAATGCCCCCACAAACTATCCTTTTGATCTACGAGGAGAGGAGCAGCTGGGTCTGCTCCAATCTCCCTGGGATTCCAGTACACGCCGATCACCTCGACTCCCGCGCGCGCGAGATCGATGCTCCAGCTGGCCTTCTGCGCCAGGTTACCCAAGATCTTGCCAGCATCGAGTTCAGGAACATAATCGGAGATTAGTTTGTCTTGTGAGATCATAATCTGCTCGAGGTTTCCACTTGCTAACTCTGCGTCCAAAGCGCCGTGATTCAGATCGTCCCATCCTACTGCATTGAGGCATACTACAAAGTCTACCTTCGCAAGATGCTCGATACACCTTCAGTCGGCTCTCAGGCTGAAAAAGCTACCAACGGCAGTCAGAATAGCTCCAAAGGCCCCACGACGGAGTCAGACGCTGCCGACCTTTATCGTCCATGCTTCGAAGATTTCAATGACGCCAAATCCGAGGCCACTCCTAGCTACACCAATTCTGGCAGTGCAACATCATGGTGCGACGCCAATGGCACTCGAGAGAGTTTGAGCGATGATTCTGATGCTGAGGCCGTGAAGAATACCGGGTATATGCTGTACCTTGGCAACGTTCTACCATGGCTACTCAATCATCACGGCAACATGGACGATTCCAATATTCGAGGGGTTTAACAAGGAGGCACCTAGCACCCTAGAAGGGATTGACTTCCCATCAGGCTGTGCCGCTTTGTCCTTCATTTGATCTTCTTAGATAGGTGAAAAAATACTCTTTTGCAAGTACTCACCTCTTTGTACTACTCGCGACTTGGTATTCGCAGTATACAATCTCCACGTTCCACGTACTGCTAGACAGAGTATACATTTCTAGCAGGAGAATCAGACTCTGGAGAATTATGTTCCAGATTATTTTATGGCAAAGCCCAAACGCGCTTTTCGCAATCGCCCGAGGTTGCAGAAGCAACAGCGAAAGCCTACTCCACGTGTTAGGCGGGGTGTGCCCCACCCGCTGCGCAGCAAAATCGACTACCCCTCCCTATGATACAAGAGGCCATTGAAAGCTTTTGACTACATACTTCATTCATCAGGAGTTTTTTGAAGCCAACCTGGCTTATGAAGCATCCATGGCTAGTTTGGTAGACTGTCTAGATTACATCACGCAAGAAGGGGGAAGCCACCAGTACAAAATACTAGGCGCATAGCACCGCCCCATCGAACCAGGCGACTCAGCGCTCAAGAAGAGACATTGCCGCCAAAACAACCCGGATCTCACAGATCAAGCTGTTTAAGCCTCACCAGCGTTGACGATGGTGGGCTTGACAGCGGAGCGGACGGAGCCGGAGGAAGAGCCGAGAGCCTCGATCTCCTTGACAACGGCCATGGAGTCGGCGTCAGCGACCTCACCGAAGACAACGTGCTTGCCATCGAGCCAAGAGGTCACGACGGTGGTGATGAAGAACTGGGAGCCGTTGCTAAAACAAGGAAACGTCAGCGCCAGATCAAAGCGGGGTCGGCGGATCTGACCGCGGGGAACAGGTTTCCTGAAGAAAACTTACGTGTTGGGGCCGGCGTTGGCCATGGAGAGAAGACCGGGGCGGTCGTGCTTGAGCTGGAAGTTCTCATCGGGGAACTTCTCACCGTAGATGGAGCGACCACCGGTGCCCTAGTTCAGAAGATGAATGTCAGCGGGGCACTTCCTCAAGTAGCCGACGAGCGCGGCCGGGAACCATTGTCCGGCATTGTAGGACTCACGTTGTGGCGGGTGAAGTCACCACCCTGGAGCATGAACTGAGGGATGATACGGTGGAAGCCGGAGCCCTTGTAACCCTGGCCCTCGGGGGCGTTGCAGAGCTCACGGAAGTTCTTGGCGGTCTTGGGGACAACACCCTCGTAGAGGTTGAAGTTGACGCGGCCGATCTTGGCTGAAAAATGAGTTAGTTTTGATTCAGACTTTTTTGAACGCCAAAAGAAGACAGAATTTCTCTTGAATGAGATGCCATTTGAAGCACTCAATGGATGGGATGAGGCTGGCTTGAGGGGCGAACCTCGTCTGCCCCGCCATAGTTCTCGACAATTGACACAAAGAGAATGGAATAGAAGGATTACTTACGGGCACTGGAGCCCGCAGGGGCGTACTGGATTTCGAAGAAAGCCTTGGTGTTAGACATAATGGCGGAGGAGGATGAGAATGAACGAGTTGAAGGGTGGAAAGAGCAATTGAGGGAAGAGAAGAAGGAGGGTGGGGTTGACTTGAGGCGGCAAAACATGGTGAGGGGCAGAGGGCGGAGCGGGTCAACTCGGATGCCGGACTGCAACGGGGTTAGCTGCTTCGGGAGGCGCGGACGACCAGGAACGCCGTTTCTGCCTGAGGCGATGAAAGGAGTGTCCAGCTGTTCTACAGAAAACAATCGTCTGCCATCCTGCCAGGAGCAGGGAGCAATCAATCGGATTCAATAGAATAGACGCACAGAGCTTCGCCTCAGGAAGATGACAGCGATGGATTGATACTTACTATAATACAAGGGATAGATGATGGGGTTGCAGAGCAGGAGCTATACAGGGGAGAAAAATGCAGCTCGACGCGGAAATGCAGCCGGAGCTACAAGCTTAGCTAATGTTAGCCGGAAGCCCGGACCAGCGTCCCCTTCTAGCCTGACGATTCAGGACGTACGATTCACGCAACACGTCCTTGCATATTCAGGTCAATTAATGAACGAGCTAAAGAAGAAGTCTTAAACTCTACATTATTTCTATGTACATCTATACCAGCTCAGGACATTATGAGAGAGAGACCAATGCTTCTTATTCATGTGCAGGATGCAAGGACGCTTGACCTAGGGCCAAAGACGAAAAAAACAACGAAAATCCGCCAGGGAATAATAAGGCAGATTCAAGGGTGTGAACAAATAATCAATCAATAGGGCACAATTGAAGAGAAAGATCGGATGATCAGATAGAAATACAACAGATAGGAGTGCAATCAGTGCCAGAGGCAAACTTGAAAAATCAGAAATTAGAAAATCAAAACATGAATGCCACGCGTGCCAGGACATCATTTCGACATTGTCGGCTTATTTGCCACAGATGAGAGTCGCTCAAAAGCCAGAGAAAAGGTGAAGATGGGAACAATAAGGCAGTAAAGGGGAGATGGAACAAACGTCAACTAAGAAATGGAAACAGTAAAGTCTAGTGCAAATAAACACCAGATTGTGGAATGGCAAAATTTCAAAGCATTCCCCCGTATGTAAATGTATGAAACGCACGAAGAATATCAACTCAGACAGGAACATCATTACCGGAAATCATCCTCGTCTCCGAGCGACAATCCCTCCAGTCGTTGAACAAGCTCCTTGTTCTGTCGAGCGATTTCAAATGCAATAGGAGGCAACTGGTTAGTCACCTCGCGCAAAGCCTCAGGACTAGCTGCATTGTGTCCTTCAGCAACGGTGTTCATCAAACGGCCACGGCACTCATCCAAAGTCTGGACGAACGGCTCTGATGTCTCGCGAAGAGCGATATCGCCGCTGCGATCATGGATCAGATTCTCCGTGGCAGAGACCACGCGTCCAACAACATCGCTGATAGCAGAGGCGTGGGATTCGATAGCATGGAGACCCTGCTCAGATCGGATTCCAGCAACGAGGGCCTGAATAGACTGGACCATGCTGTCGGTTTGGTCTTCAACATAGAGCTTCAGCTCCTGTAAGTCGTGGTCGTGGTCCTCTTGTGGCAAGCCGTAATCATAGCCGCCGTAAGCGTTTTGCATGGCAGGGTGGTCTTGGTCAGGTGGACTCAAGATACTGTATTCAGAATGGTTGCTGTAGCGCCGTTGGCTGGCAGTAGGGCTGAAATAGTCAGGGAACTTCTCGGTGGACATATCCACGTCAATGTCATCCAGTTCGTCCGCTGGCGAAGCCTGGATCTTCACCACGCGTACCAACTCCACAACAGCGGTAGAGAGATGAGAGGCTGCAGCATCGAGCAAAGAGACAGGTGACAAACCACTCGAGGTAGCGAAGTTTCGTGCCGCAGTGATCATGTTATTGGCAGTTGCAGAGACACGAGCAGTCGCCTTGGTGCGTAGCATTTCTGAGCCGTCCATCGGGGGCGGGGCCTGGCCAACGTCGTTAACGATGTAGCGAACAGCCATGACAACATGCGTGACCTGGCCAAGGACACCCCGAGAGTCTTCGAATCGTGCCACCCGAAGGAGCTCGTCGATGGACATCTGGAATTTGGTCACATGGATATCCTTGACCACACCATCCGCCTGCACCAACTCATGCTCCTTAGCAATGATGCTAGCGTCAGGACGATCCTCGAATCCGCCGGATGATGTGCGGAGGTGTCGCAGCTGGGACTTGGCTTTGGCGTAGCGATGTTTCCAGTCATTAACCTCCGTCTCAAGTCGGTGGACGTCATTCGAGAGCTGTTCCTCGCGCTCCCAATTTGAATGACTCTGAGCGGTAAGAGTCTTCATCTCCATTAGGAACTCAGAAGTCTCCCGCCGGACATCTTCCGTCAACTGCTGTTGTTGCTGCAATTCGACCTGTAGACTCTGGTGTCGGCTCTCCAGGTCTGCATACTGAGCGGCCAAAGCTTCATCGCTTCCCCCACTTCGACCAGCTTCGTCGATTTGGGAGCGAAGGTCTCGCTCCACAGTATCATGATCTGCTCGGACTCGGTCGAGTTCAAGCTGTAATGAGCTGTTCAGGTCCTCCGCCTTAGTGACCTTGCTCTCAAGATCAAATCGGAGATCATCCCACTCTTGCCGTTCATTACTGCTGACCTGTGGGTTTGTTAGAACTGCATCTTTACTCGAGGGATGGCGCTACTTACCGCAGACTGATCAGAGTCTTGTGATCGAGCCAATTCTTCGTCCTTTGCGCGAATCAACTCTTCCAGATTGTCCACCTTCTCTTGCAACGCAGACACTTGGGCTTGGCTATCCAGTAGCAGCTTTGACTCGCCAATAGTGGTAGTCGTGCCCCGTCTACTTAATACTGCATCCAGTGCAAAAGCATCGCTGCGAGCATCGTCGTCATCGTCCATGCCCATATCGTCGCTATCCTCAACCATTGTGCTCTTATTCGGTACCATGGTATTACTCTGGAAAGACCGCGGGAAAGGACCATCGCCATTCATGCTGGGAGGCCCACCAAGGGAGCCTTGTCGCGGAGGGAAAGGACTGCCAGGAGGACCGGATGGATAACCACGGCTCCTTGGAGGACCGCGAGACTGTGAGCGACGGCCATCTGGGGGCATATTTGGAGGGCGGCGGCCCGTAAATTGAGGGAACCGGCGTTCAAGCTCGCAGTAGACATCTGTAGCCAAGTCACGGAATCGACCATGAGCAAGAGACGAGAGCTTCTGGCGAGCCTGATTGCGCTTCTCATGGAAGTCTGTTCGGGGAGGTAAAAACGTAGGAACATCGGGGCGCGGCGGGCGGCCTGGAGGAGGATTGGCCTGCTGGCGACGGACCAGCTCGTCGTATACATCGGTACTAAGTTCGTGAAATTGGGTCGGCGAAAGACGCAGCAACTTATCGCGGGCTTTCGCCTTGTTGGACCGGCCGTTGTTCGCATCGTTGCGACTCGCGGCGTTCAGAAAGCGCTTCAAGGCAGTGTAGTGCTGGCCCAGGATCTCTTCCATCTGCCTGCGACGGCGGCCTCCATCGCGCTCGTCTCCGCCAAGGGTGCCGACACTCGATCTGGCGGCTACGGAGTTCGGTGGAGACGGGTTGCCGCTGCTGGGCTGCGATGGAACCATGCCGCTGGGACTAACTGGCAGGCTGGGGCTCATAGGGGCGCTGGGAATGCCGGATGTCGGGGGTGTGGCGAGGGCTCCACGAGAAGAGAATGTTGGGGAGAATGGCGGATCTGACTTCTGATACTGATTGATGCCGGACCAGTCGCTGCCATCGACAGATACAGGCGACATGGCTCCCGAATGGCCATTCATAGCAAGATCGCAACGGATCGAGGAGTCCTGCCCGGTCACGTCGTTGGGTGGGCTATAACACAGGGCGATTCTCGACGGAAGGAAATGTTTGAGGGTTTGTCTCGAGTCGGCGAGACGGTCGGACTCGTCCGGTTGTCGTCAGACCACGGGGGGAATCCTGCCTCCTCGATGATCTAGAAGTCTAAAACGAGGGAGCCGCGGAAGGCAGGGGAGGGGGGGAACCACCCTGAAGGATCAGAGAAAGGGGTGAGTAAGGGAAATCAACCACCCGAGCCAAAGGAGTGCAGGCCAGGAAGAATGAGAAATTCGTGAACGATTCGGTAGGGGAGAAGAAGTGTTGAATTTCGCTGACAGGCTCCGGACTTCCCTTCGTTTTCCCTTACGACCCGCCGGTCCTTACAGGTTGACTTGCCGTGCGATGCAGGTACCTGGGGTTGTTCTCAGCAGTACGCTAGCGGTCATTAGGGGCGGTGCCTCCAGGCTCTCTCCTTCTACATTTACAGAGTCTTGATCACGATCTAAACAAACTCATGGCGATAGACTTTTACAGCACCATCTCGTGCGCGCCAGATGACCTGTCGAGGCTGTAAAAAAAAGAAGGGCACACAAAGTTTAAGGAGCCTGACGGTAACAATACGACAAGCCACAGGGGCTGAAGGCCCATCCGGGGCGCACCGGCCCCCTCATGGGGCCCAGATGCCCGCGTAAGGTCGGCTGATTTATTGTGCAAGGAAGATTATTGGAAGGATTAAAAGTATTTTCAGACGAATGGCAGACCTGTACCTTGGTGATACGGTGATACTTCGTACTCGTACCGTGATCGAGTTCCTGGGAGCCCATCAGGGGCAACCCGGGCAACCCTAAGGCCGTCAGGAGTCGAGGGAATCTAGACCGGCCCCCAGCCTGGTCAAGGCGCCCCCGTCTGTGGCGCGGTATTTCCGTCTCCCTGTTCTTGGTACAACCCTAAACTCTCATGCACAGTATTATGAATATAACTCTTTTTTTTTTATTTTTTGCCTAACCGAGGACATGCAGTTGCCCAGTCATTATAGCCCATCTTTCTATTCAGATGGAAATAAACCTTAAGTACAAAATGTAAACAGGAGCGTAGCTCGTGACCGCCAAGAGCGGTGTTTTATGGATGCCCTCGACAGGGCTCCAGGTCTTGAAGAGATTGACCGACAACGCCTAGAACCCAGAGGACCGTCTCTAGTTGGATCAACTGGGCCCATTCGGCCAGCGATGTAGAGAGAGATGCAATAGCATCAATAGGGGGACGAGACAAGACCCGTCCATGTGACTCGGAAAGGGAGATATGAAATGGAAGAGAACCAGGAGTATTTGCATGACTCCGAGTTCTCATCCAGAGATTATGAGCTTACTTAGAGGTCATGGAAAGACCACGGGCAGCACCCACCGCCGCAGAAACCGGAGTCGAGGAGCGAGTAGGGGCGGCACTGCGGTTGTGAGCCATGTGAGCCTTGACCAGGTGACCAGCGGCGAGAGCAGCACAGAGACTGAGTTCACCGGCAAGGACAGAGGCAGCGATGATCCGGGAAAGCTGGCGAGCGTTGTCACCGGGGTTGGTGGGGTGAGCACCGCGAACGCCAAGGAGATCCAGCATCGCCGATTGAGCCTCGAGGATAGTACCACCACCAATAGTTCCGACCTCGATAGAAGGCATGGAGACGGCGATCTGAAGGTTGCCGTTGGTGCTAAGAGAAAACTGTTAGTATCGTAGAGCCAAGGGTGAACATGTTCTAGACTTACTTCTTCATGGTTGTGATACAACTGCTACTCTCGACGTTCTGGGCGGGATCCTGGCCAGTAGCCAAGAAGATAGCAGAAACAATGTTCGATGCGTGGGCGTTGAAACCACCCAGGGAGCCAGCCATAGCACTACCAATCAAGTTCTTACTGACGTTTAGCTCCACAAGCGCGTTAACATCGCTCTTCAAGACGCTCTTGACAACATCGCCAGGGATAATAGCCTCAGCCACAACAGACTTTCCACGGCCATCAGTCCAGTTGATAGCAGCGGACTTCTTGTCGGTACAGAAGTTACCAGAGAGAGAGATAATCGCCATGTCATCGAAGCCACACTCCTTGGACATAACATCCATGGCCTTTTCACAGCCCTTGGAGATCATGTTCATACCCATGGCGTCACCAGTGGTGGTCTTGAAACGGATGTACAGGTAGGTACCGGCCAACGCAGTCTTCAGGTTTTGGAGACGAGCGAAGCGACTAGTCGAGTTGAAAGCAGTCTTGATAACGTTGTGACCCTCCTCGGAGTCGATCCATACCTTCGCAGCTGCGGCACGAGCCAGAGTTGGGAAGGTAACACAGGGACCACGAGTCATACCGTCACCAGTAAGGACAGTGACAGCACCGCCACCAGCGTTGATGGCCTTGGAGCCACGACTGGTACTGGCGACGAGCACACCTTCGGTGGTAGCCATCGGGATAAAGTAGGGCTGGCCATCGATCTTCAACGGGCCAGCGACACCAAGAGGAAGGGGCAGGTAACCAATCACATTTTCACAGCAAGCGCCGTGGACGAGGCCGTAGTTGTAGTGCTCGTAAGGCAGCTTGGATTTCTCGAGGGAAGTTGTGATAGCAGAGGTAGCAGGGGTACGGGCGACGACAGCACGGCGGATCTTCACAGCACGGGTAAAAGCATCCACGCGGCTCATCAATTCCTCGCTTTCCATGGTCTTCTCAAGAGCATAACCAGGAAGCTTGCCGCGAAGAGAGAGGTCAATCAACTCCTCGTCAGTCAAGTGAGGAGCACGCTTCTCCTTGAGCATCAGCTCGCACTCCTCAGGGGTACGAGAAGACTCTTGCTCGTTGGGCTCGAACTTGGGGTACACCTTGGGTGCGACTGGCTCCTTGGGAGCCTCGGGAACGGGCTCGGGCTCCTTGATGCTCCAGCGAGCGGCGTTGAACAGGTAACCATTGAGAATAATGCTCAGGGTCAGAGCAGCAATGATCCACTTGCTGATGAAGGGGTCTTCAACACTCTTGAGCAGACTCTCGAGAACCTTGCCGCCCACGGCATCCAAAAGCTGGTCGGAGTATTCAATGTCAATGGAGCCAGGGACCTCAGCAGCGGCATAGTGAACAGATGGGTAGTTCAAAGTGTATTTGATGGGAGGAATGATGGTAACCAGAGTCTCCTGCAATTGGCTCTTAGCGTTCACATAGACCGCGTCAAGGCCATTCTCAGCAACCTTGAAGGGGTCGATGGGGGTAGGGGCCATGAAGTTGCTCAAGCGAGAGATCAGAGCACCGTTGCCGGTGTTGCGGAATGGAATAGCCGACAGGTTAACCACATTAATCAAGATCAGACCGCCAACCATAAGAATCTTGAAGCGGCGCACGCTGCTGGACTTGATCTTGCGTCCGAAAATGCTGGTATCGCCATCAGTGCTCTCGGAGCCTGCGTTAGGCCAGTCGTTGTTAGAGGCAACACTCTCGGCCACACTGTGGTTAATTCCATCTTCTTCCAGAGCCTTGCGCAGGGCAACATGACGGCGGATGCGGGTAATCTCAAGCTTGATACAGAGGATCGTGGTGTAAAAAGTGAAAAGCAAGACACAGTCGAAGAACAAGATCCAAGCAGCGAGGAAGCAGAATTGCTGAAGACCGCCCTGCACACCAGAGACAGCACCAATAGTCAACAGTCCAATTTCAATGCAGTAGTGCTGAATGATCTCAAAGCCTTGCTGCTTGATGGCAGTGGCAATAGAGTCTTGGATTGACCCAGGGGTTGTGGAGGACAGAGGTCGGGGAGCAGCTCCAGGGCTAGGACGTCTGCTGTTGATGGAAGCATTCAAGACCGCGCGAGTGAACATGATAGGCTTCTCGAATCCAATAGTCACAACCAGGAAAGGCAGGCCCTCAGAAAGCAACAGAAGATTGATCGGCACACCCAGTTTGGTGGTTACCATAAGACCAAACAGGAAAGCAAACCCTCCAGAGAGAAGGACAGTTGCAGCCAGCCAGAAGTTAGAGCCAAGTCGTCTCATGGAGAAGAACAAGGACGCAAAGCTGAGGTGCATGGAGATGTATCCGAGAGTCATGATGAGGATATCAATGGTCTCGGCATGCTTGATCAGATCTACGAAAGAGCCCCAGGCGTCTGACATCCACAGCATAAGGGCAGCACTAGAGGTTGAAGCACCACGGGCAGCTCGCATGATCCATTTCTTTGATTCGACTTCGTCATCTTCTTCGGTGGAGGGCTCGGGGATTTCTTGGACCGCTTTCAGAAGGTCGGGGACCTGGTCGAAAGGCGCGGTGTATACAAGCGCCGAATCATGGGAGAATGGCGAGAAGACATTGGGGGTGTATGGCACCGCGGAGGCAGACACATTCGCGGGGATCGGGACGTCGTTGGGGGAGGGAGCGGTGGAAGTCGAAGCGTCGGGGAAGATGAAGGTGGTAAGACCCAAGTGGTGAACGGCGGATTTCTCAATCTCCTAGATAGAAATGTATTAGAGACCGGTCGTCACGTCTCTCCGCAGCTCGGAGCAAAAGAACTCACCGTTGTGTCAACCCAGGTATCCTCCGCTTGCCACTTCCAGGAAGTTGACTCTCCCAAACGGAGAGTCCTGCTTCCTTGGATTAAAGCATCGGTGTCTACGAGCCCAGCCACATTTCGGGGGTTTCGGGTGGAGTCCAAAAGACTGCCTTCCAACAGACCAACGTAGGTGGTGCTGGCAAGGAGAGCAATGACACCAATGGTATGGATCGGGTGAACACAGGCTCTTTGGGAGACAGACTGCAAAACCGAGGTCACCTGGCGGCGAATCCAGCTGGGTTCGGCGTCGGTATCTTCTGCAGAGCGCAGTCTCTTGGAGATCAACGAGGTGGCCATGGTGAGGGGGCGGTGAGGAGAGGTCGAGGAAGGTGAGGTTATGAAGGCCGGCAGGGACCAATGCCTACAGGAATTGACCGCAGTGGTTCAATTCGTTCGACCAACACCGGAGTAAGAAAAGTTGAACTGGGGGAAAAGCTAAATAGAGTCCCCCATGTGGCTCGCACGAGGCGGTTGGATTCTTGACAAACAGTCCTAGAAGACAACTTTTTTTTTTGCTAGGTCAGTTCACAGGTCACACGCCACCACTTTGGGATTGAAAAGCCACAGGGACATACCAATCAGGGAAAAAGGAGTTTCAAGAACAGCGGACCGTCCTTCAATCGCGGAGATCGCAAGAGCAAGACCCCTGAGACGAAATAATTCGAGCTCCGGGACCCGCTGGAATTAAGTAAAGCCGATGAACGGGGGTCGCTAAGCCACAAGATTCCCGGGCCTGTGGCTGGCAGCGCTATGGATCAAGACTAGTGGCAACTGCGGTTTAGCGGATTTAGAGAGGGAGAAAAAATAAAATATTTTGCTGCCTACTATGCAGAGGCCGGGGTTCAAATTTCAAGTCCGTGGGGATGTACGGTGAACACCTTTTGCAGGGGGGTGCAGGAACAATAGGGAACAACAATACACAGAATGCACTAGGGCCGACGCCCCTACCTGATCGAGTCTAAAGGATCCATACCAGATTCTCTGAAAACTTCCCCAACCCCCGTTCCGATCCAAGTTTTACTCGTAGCCTGGGTTATGTTCTTTGTTACCTTTGCCATGAGACCTCGCCACCACTTGTTTTTGCTTTTTACCCCCTCCTTACAGGTGTCTTGTGCGATGGGATCATCGTCCCAAGTAAGATAAAGATTCAAGATGGGAATGGCCCCATACTCCATTTTGTTCCAACACGATAAGGCTGGTGCAGGTGGCACTGCATTATACAGCGCTGATCATCAAGGCGAACACAATATGATGTAAACCGCGTCATATCCCAATATTCTGGAATTGTCCTGCATTCCCATGATTTTTACTGAGTCTTAACTGACAGTTCTCTAATTGTCGATCCTGAAGGCGAGGCCACCGCAAGAACCCGACATGTTGGGTCCCGCGGGTCCACTGCTCGCTTGAGTTCCAAGGATGCGCAGCCCATCTTCATCTGCTACTGGCGGCACTAGCGGTTGGCCAACTCTCAAGTAAATTCGTGGACCTGCCCGAGATAGGCAGACTTCCACGACTTTTGCGGGAACCCTCGGAAGAGACTACCATCCTTGCACGGGTCTTTTGGAAGGTCGGCCTTTTTTTCTGACAAGCAAAATGGAGCCTGGTGGATCGCGTGCCGATTGATCAGAATCAGATAACTCAAAAATCGAATCAAGGCCCTTCATCCATCCCGAGAGCCCCGTGGCGTCTATCCACTCCCCGAACTGGGCTTCACGGCCGGCTTGGCTAACCTGGAAAGAGGAATTAGATGGATCAAGATAAGATGTAGAAGTCCGACAACGGGGTCCATCCGAGACTATGTGGCTGGTGTCCGAGTTTTCGCTCCCGAAGCCTGGCAAGCTAGAGCTGCTGTCATGATTTTTCGGATTTCACTCGCATAATCGGATCCTCGAATCGGATCCAGCAGAAGTCGGTGAATATGTAGTTGCTGTCGCGGTGTGATAGGAAGGGTACTCCGCGCAAATGGCATCGAGTGTTGCGCGGTGAAGAAGTCGGTGAAGGAAGTAGAAACGCATCAAGTACGTACTCCGTACCATGCGATCTTCAATCGATATATGCATTCTGCACTTCATGGATAGATTCAGCCTCATGTCTTCGGACGTCATTGCAGAAACTGAGTTATGCGCCCATGACAGCGGCTACAACCCAATTTGACGAGAAAGCCAAGCTTTACCCTGAAACCCACGGGCGCATCGACATCTAAATGCAGAACATTGGGCTTTGCCAGGGGCAGCGCTTAGAGCCTCGACAACGAGCCAATCGTTAAGCTCCCTGCATCGCTTTGGCTGCAGACTTGCTACATGCTGCAACTCCTGTAATGTCTGCAGTGTCGGGGAGCTCCCCTGTCCGCTCGCAAGCGCCGGGGTGGAGGATGCTTCCGTCTCAGGCTCAAAAATATCTCCTTCCTCCACTGCCTGCATCACTTTCCGCCGCTTTTGCAACAATATGGCCCAACCATTCAATTCTGCTCCCTCTGGTTTGGCATCTTGCCGAGCCGCGGGGCTCTATCGCCGGCCTGGAGATACTTTTAGTTTGTTTCAATTCGGACGTCGGACGACCTATGTTTGAGGTTGCTCCAATTAGGCGCGAGAGTCCTTGGAACATTGAAGATTCCACTGTTATATGTGCCACTGGATCCCAGGCAGAGGTCTATTCTTTGTTGAGGTTGATAGTCTTGTGACAAGATCTGAGAGAGGGATTGTTGTAAAACCCGTTGAATCTCATTGATGTATTGATTGACGCCCAGTGGGATTTAGTATGCTTCGAATTGAATGGTTCCTGCCTTAACCTTGTTCTTTGCATTCGATTGCTGCCTTTGGGTCGTTGCCATCGCGCCTTTGTCTAACAAAATCATTCACTTCCACTCTTTGGTTCCACACCTCGCTGCCTGATAAATAGTGTGCAGTGCACTCTGTCTCCGATCTCAAGCATTCATTCCACTCCTTTGAAAAGCCTGCCGCTGGTCGGTATCCCGCATCAACAATCTTTTGGCATCCTCCAAGACAAGCACGACCGTCTTCAAAATGATCAATCCGCTTTTTTATCTACTTCTTCTCGCCGCGTCTGTAAACTCGCATTCTTGGATCGAGCAGCTTACTGTGATCGCGCCTAATGGCACGTTTGTGGGAGAGCCTGGATACGCTCGAGGGAATGTACTTCGAACCGCGCCTGGGTTCGGTGATCCAACAATGGTGAACCTGATCCCGCCAAATACTCAGGCCAACGTCTCCGTGGTGCTCCCATCCTCCAAGATGTGCAAGGATACACAACAGAGCTACAACCAAACAAAGGGGAGCCCCCGTCTCCAAGCCAGCGCTGGCGCTGGTATTGCCCTTCGCTACCAAGAGAATGGCCATGTCACCTTGCCTCAAAACCAACCAGGCAAGCCGAAGAATCGCGGGTCGATTTATGTTTACGGCACCACACAACCGAAAGAGGACGAAACTCTACTCAATGTACACGGAAAATGGACACAGGATGGCACTGGAGGCGATGGCTCGGGCGTCCTACTATCTAAACAAAGCTTTGATGACAGCCGTTGCTATCAAATCAACTCCGGGGAGATATCTACTACTCGGCAGAAAAAGTACCCCCATCAAGCCAACCAACTGATGGGGGCGGATCTTTGGTGCCAGCAAGACATCAAACTGCCCTCCAACATCCCTAGTGGCAAGCCCTACACTCTCTACTGGGTATGGGACTGGCCTACTCTGCCCGGAGGCGACCCATCCTATCCGAACGGAAAGCAAGAGATATACACCACCTGCATGGACATCGATGTGGCAGGTTCATCTAACACCGAGTCACATGCGAACGCCAAATACATCACAGGTCAAGATCTCAACAGCGCCTCGATTCCGACCGAATTCGACGAGTTGACCAGCGGAAAAGGTGTTGTGCAGCCCGACAGTTCCGCATCCTCCGCATCCTCTGGTCCTTCCGTGGCCTCAACATCCTCTGTGTTATCTTCATCATCTGCACCATCTCAAGCTTCAAGTGTTGCTCCGGCAGGCCCGGACGCATCAGCTCAGACTGTCACTGTCACCATGTCTAACCCGCCAGCGTCCACTGTCACAGTGACGGAGACTGCGGCGGCTACAGTATCATGGAAGACCAAGACCCAAGTTCTCTATGTCTGCCCCCAAACTGCAACCGCTGCCTGAATGGCTTATTCCAAGGCTGGCAAGACTATTCTCATTGTATGGCGTTCTTTTTTTTATTACCACTTGGTCCTTATTTCCTTCTTTTCTGTTTCTCTCTTCCTAAAAAGATACCCGGAATTTGTGAAGTATGTACGGAGTACAATGAGCTCTACGATAGAATATGTAGACGATCCTGACCTAGGATCCTGACAAATGAAATGAAATGAAATCAATGGAATGTGATGAAAATCCCTGATCCCTCCAAGCCCCCCAATCCTCCAATCCCCCAATCTCCTTTTATAGAAGCGCGTGTCTAGTCCCTCCGATCTGCCCAATCACAGGCTCCATGCGGCGTATCCCGAAGCGACCTAGCGTGTATCTGAAACACACACGTGATTGCTGACATAACCACAGCGAAGCTTCAATTCCCACAGGCGACTTACGAGCGTGAAGAGCGGCTCGAGTCTGATTTGAGATTCTTGCCCTGCATCAGAAGAAGCTTTAGGTGAACTTCGCGACAGCCTCGCTTCACTTAGGTCCCTGCGCCACTGCCGCCGTTGATCAGCAACATCGAAAACGGGTGGTATATCGCAGAAAAAAGGTATGCCCTATCTCCGATCGCAAGGCCATTGTTTCCTGGTGAAACCGGCCCAGGAAGAATGACCAAGGCGACTCCCCCAGCCAAGACAGAGCTCTTTCTCATGAATGAGTTATCGGCCTCTGGACCCTTACCCATTGTCGCTTTTGCATAAGCGCTGTATCAGGATTTACATTAAATGACTGACGCTCTCAGTCCAGGTCCTGGCTATATTTAGCAATATTTCCTCTGGAACCGATTGCGGGACACCGGCGCATCGACTGCTTCAAGTCCCTCGACTTCCATCGCCATCTCCCCTCCGACCCCAATAATCGCGAGTTCCTGCTCCTCAGGTCCCCTGGGGGAAACCGTGACTCGGCGCCCCCGATCCCTCCGCCCCGCGCGCCCTGCACCTTTTCCCCTCCTTAACTGCCGCTTCCGCCCAAACGGCCCAAACGGGGCTCTTGGTCTTCCTAAACGGTGGGAAGGGGGAAATAGCCAAGGTGGAACACTGTGTGCTTCACTTGGAGGAATAATCGACGGATTTCACAAGGTAGAAGCGCTTGTCTTCTATTCTCCCCACTTTTCACAAGTCGCAAGTGGGATATTGCGGGCAGTGCACCAATCGCAATGCCAAATTAGGACTTTGCGAACGTGGCCGATGAACATCCCCTATATCCCTTCTTGAAGCTTCAACTGTTAAATATCTTTGTTGGCTTGGCTTTTCTGAGCACAAGTCTTTGCTCTCGTCCAAAATGGCCTCGCCGGCGGTCTCACCGGACACGCCCTCTATGGACAGCCTGGCAGTTCTGCCGCCTATCAACACAGACGCCTCTGTGAAGTCGCCAAGTGCTAAGAACCGGTTATCTACATACTCCAACCTATCTTTCACCTCGCAGAACAATCGCTCACGCCCGGGTTCTCACGTATTCCCGATCTTCCATTCGAGCCTGCCGTATGCTCTTGTCCGGGACTTCGCCTACCCGCCAATTCATCCTTTACACTACGGTCCACCACCACAGCCCTCGGGCGTTTCTACGCCAGCCAGTGAATATCGTCGCTTGTCAGATCCTCCACCGTCATGGGATACATCGCGCGCGTCTTGGGACACTGCGCCATGGACCACAGAGTCAACCCCGCCGCCGCAAGGTCATCAGCAACTACCAGCGATGTCCTTCGGGGACGGGCCTCCATACAGCGAAGACGAAGACTTACATAGCCCGGTGGTAACTTCAGTGCGCCAACTGAAAAAGGCGAGTGGCTCCAGTCTGAATGGCACGCCGAGCGAGCCTGCAGTCGAGGGCGTCCCGACAGACCGAGGGACATTGGTTACGATAAACGCCGATGGAAGCGAAACATATTATGTCAACGGCAGTGATTCATCAGACAATGGACCCGGTGGAGAATATGTCACATACCCCGCGAATGAAAGTCGATATTCACACTATGTCGTGCAGCAAGAACATGCACCTGATGCCGGCCTCCAATCATCTGACCCTGCTCCCGGCGGAGACCGATATGCCAACGACTATCAGTTTGCCGTTGGATGTCCCGATGAAGAGATGCACGGGAAAGCCGTCGCGCTCTTTGATTTTGTACGCGAACATGAGAATGAACTTCCCCTCACCGAAGGCCAAGTCATCTATGTGTCGTATCGGCATGGCGAAGGATGGCTGGTTGCAGAAGACCCCAAGAGCGGTGAAAATGGCCTCGTCCCGGAACAATTCGTGCGACTTCTGCGCGATATTGAAGGAGGCTTAACCTCGTTGAACGGGGAAGAGATGACGCTCGACTCCATGGATACCAGCACGTCCGTTGATATGACTGATGATGAGCACATCTCAACCCCCACTCAGGAGGATCCTACTGGCACAAATGGCTCTTCTCAAGAGGAGAAAGCAGATGAAGATGGCAAGCAAATTGAAGATAGCAAAGCCACCGGCACAACTGAAAACCCTTGACGCGGCCCCATCTCTCCGCATCTAGTTTCTTTGATCATCAAAGCACTGACCATGGTCCGAGGCACTTGGCACCCCGCTTGAGCCATCGATTGTTATCGCGGTTTCAGCCTTGAGCATAGCGTTCAAACCCGAAGCCTCCAATGAGCCGAGGCGCATCAAAACCAAAGCGTCACCACGGCATGAAATAATAATGATATGCCACTTCATTCTTGCTTTCATCCAGAGCCTCAGAACCGAGCTTCTCCATTTCTCAAAACAAATGAATTTGAGTCGTTCCGAGGTCTCAACAAAACCCTCTTTGTACAACCATATCCACCAATGAACGAATCGCCGCATTCCTCCTCACACTTCTCCACGATCACCCTCACGCCCTTGATACACCCCTCCCCAACGAGACATTTGGACTCAATATCAACCTTGTCTTCGTCTCTGGCCAGACCCTTTTTTGCTCCAATTTCAATACACCCCTCCAGATTTTCTGCCTTCTGCCATACGACTTCCTGTTCCCCCCTTTTATTCTTGCACTGTATCTAGCTTCCTTCAGCGCAGGCGTTGTCCTAGCATCTTTTAGCATCAGCGTAATGCCTACTCATTACTATAATCGCTCTCTACACTAGTATCGTATCTGTGTTGAATCTGAATCCGAGTATAAAGTCTTCTCAAATCCACTGCTAGTCTCGAGGTGCTCTTCTCTATAATTTTGGTATTCATACAAGAGTATGTCCTCAATCGTAAAATGTAGTCACTCTGATAGCCAGATGTGGAGAGATGATGCATGACAAGAGATTTACGATGAGTCACATAGAAAAGAGTGCTTTTATCCAGCAAAGTGGGAAGAAGGGAAGAGAGGAAAACAAAGGAAAATTTTCAGAATTGCTCTGCTAATCCAAAAACGCAGGGTGGGGTGACATAAGACAGAAAAGGGGGGATCAAATGTTTAGATAAAGGAAATAAAAAGTGGTGTAGAAAGCAATGGAAATCAGGCTTCGAATGATGAGAATTCCGCATACGAGCTCGTTGCTTATAATAGGTGAAATTTCCTATGCGAAGCAGCATCAATTGAGAATGGAACGGCATGGTTTCTAGCCTTAAGATACACCGATACAGGTCGGAACAAATTAACCCAAAAGATCATCGAAAGCAGAGCCACCAGCCGGCTTCTGTTGCGCTTGAGGGGTTGACGATGCAGATGCAGGAGCACCCCAAATACCGGCAGAGGCCTTCTCCTTAGCGATGCTGTTGAGGTTGGGGCCCTTGTTAGCTCCGGTATTCGACTTGGCGATTCCGGCGCTGGCACTGGCAGTGGACCAGAGCGAGCCGAACGCATCCCCTGATGGCTTGGCTGCTGAGGCAGCGGGCTTGTTGGCGGCTGCGCCAAGTTGAGGAGAGGAGAGGAATGGCGTGGTAGCGTGAGAGGAGGTTTGGGAGGAATTGATAGGGACGGAAGTGAAGTAGTTGGGGCCCTTGGCTTGGTATCCAGAAGGCTTGGGGATTTGCTGCTGCTGGATTGATGCGGTCTGCGACACGGGCGAGGCAATTGAGCTGGCCGGTGGGGTGGGGGTAGCTGATGTGAAACCAACGAGACCGTTCAGGTTGGCACCCTGCGATCCTGATACGGGCTGCGGCGCAACGAATTGGGTGGTGGTATTTGTGCTGCCAGTGGAGGCTGGTGGTTGGATAGAAAACTGGTTGGAAACCGGTCCGGAGGGCGCAGGAGTGGCAGACTGGAAGTCGTCAAAGTCGTCGTCGTCGCCGGCATTGTCAAGCATGCTGATGGCGCTTCCTGCGGGCTGCTTGCCGGCGGAAGTCGAGGAAACAGTAACAGGCTCGTCATCAAAGTCGAGCATGTTTTCCACGGGTGGAGGTGCAGGTGCAGCTTCGGGCTTCTTCTGCTTTGGAGGGGCAGCAGGGCGAGCTGAAACCGCATCGCCTTCGTCGTATTCGTCATATTCATCGAACCGATTGCCTCGGCGAGCCGAGCTAGAGGATTCTTGGAAATCACTCGAGGCACCGCCAAAACCTCCCCCGTCACCGAAAACACCTCCGCTGTATCCGCCGTACCCTCCACCCGCTACGCTCTCGCTTCCAAATCCACCGTAACGGCCAGAAGAGCCACCTGAGATTCCTCCAGCGCCCATACCACCCTCAAAACCACCAAACTTATTGCGGTTGGCGCGGGCCTTCTTGCGCTCGGTGCGGATTTGGTCGACATCGCCCAGCAACTTGACAAGTTCAGACGACCGGTTGCGCACATTGATACCTTGGTCCTTTCCGTTCATATCAATGTAGTGAAACTGCCGGAGCATCCGGATAAGAGACAAGTGAGATCTAGCATCGTCGACAACGCGCTCCGATCCATTCTTGATTAAGAATTCGAGGAGTTGAAGACTCTGGTTTAGGTAGGGTGAGTAATTGCAAGAGCTGTGAATCGGAGGGAGAAATCCATACCTTGTAGATCTGTCGCCACTCCTCCGCGGACTTGTCAGTGAAACGCTTATAGAGCAGTGGCATGATCTCATTCAACATTTGGCTATGGTAGTGAATTAGCACATGCTGTGATTGTCTCAACTCGTCCGATTGTCCCACTCACTAGCTGTGTGTTCCATTGGCAATCTCCTGCATGGTCGTGGTCGAGGCACCCCAAGGCTCATTGTTTGTTGCTTCCCGAACCTAACCGCACGTCAGTATTCCAGTTT
>JAOYNU010143169.1:0-22388 GCA_026745395.1 Tympanopsis confertula | reverse complement strand
AGCAATCTTCTTTATTAGTCAGCTTGATTATAGAGCTGCCAAGGTTACGAGATCCCTTGTTCCCCAATTTCCTCACAAGTTATCCTATCTAAGGAGTTAGTTTCAATCTATATCTATTATATAGGATCGAAATACACTACTACTAGAAGCTTAGTTAAGATAGCTTTTAGTCTGTTGAATATAGCCTTACAAGCTAGACTCTACTCCTATAGAGTATTCTTCTTTATTGGGGTAAACAATAGCTTTACTAGACAGCTATAGTCCTTGATAAATCAATAATAATAGTTATAGAAACTTAAGAAAGACTAGATCCCCTTAACTATTATAAATACCTTCCAGTTGTGAATAATAAGTAACTTCTCTAAGTCCATATATATACTATTCTTTTCTATAATAAAGCCAAGAAATCTTATCTTCTCAATATTGAACTCATACTTCTTTAAGAAGACCTAAAGACCTATAGCCTAGAGATAGTATAAGACTTCTTTGATATACTATTTATATAATTCGGAGTTCTTGGAATAGATTAGAATATTATTAATAAAGATAATAACTATAATATTAAGCAGATTATATAGAATATTGTTAATATAGTACTGAAAGATAGCTAAGCCTCTAATTACTCTAAAGAATATAACTTAATATTTAAACAACCCATATCAACTCTTAAAGATTATTAGATCTTTACTGTCTAGATATATCTAGATTTAATAAAAGCCTTATCAAATATTAAGTTTTGTAAACTACTTAGTCTTAGCCAGTTATTCTAGAATCTTATTAATTAAAGAAATTAGATAACTATTCTTCTTTATTACTATATTTAGCTTTTGATAGTCTACATAGAAATATAGACTATCTTCTAGCTTTCTGGCTATTAGAATTGGGAATATAAAGAGACTGGTTAAAGAGACAATAAATCCGCAATATAGATTCTCTACAATATAGATCCTAATAGCCTCTAGCTCCTCTACTAACTACTTATAGAAGAAATAGCTTCAAGATATAAACAGTTTCTCTAGCTCAATCTTATAATTAACTTCTAACTATAGGAGAGATAATTCATTTAAATAGATTTTAGAGAAAGTTTCTACAAATCCTTAATATTTATCTAGAAGGGATTTACAGATCTCTTGGAGTTCTTATTCTAGCTTAGCTCTGTCTGTCTTATTATACTTCTTGTTAATAATCTAGTTAAGTTCTATAAGATAGGAGATAAAGACTTTATTCTCTGATCTTTCTATAATTCAATATATATCTACAGTGCCCACTAAGACAATTTCTAAAATAATTGGATTAACTAAACTGGGACTCAACTTAGGTCTTTTGAGAATCTATTAAATTTGAGTCTCTTTATAAATAGTCTAATCTATTAACTTATCTCAACAATCTATATTAGCTTGGTATTCTACAGTCTTTGAATTACTGCTCTTATTCAGTAGTATCTTATTTAATAGTTGATATAGACACTAGATCTCCTCAAAGATTAAGTCTTATTAATCCTCAAAGTAGGAGGTATTTATAGAGATCTACAACTAGATATTTTTTGACTTTATCTAATATTATCCAATAATAATGGGCTATATTATCTCTTTAGTAATAATATACTATTATTGTTTAAATAGACAACTACCTATAGTAAAAGTAAGCTAGATCAATTCAGTAAAGAGAGCTTTTGGGATTCTATTCTATAATCTATTTTAGATAGAGACTCAAATCTGATAATATTTGACTAGCTACTTTTTCTCTAGCTTGGTAACTAGGTCTTCTTGTATTAGAATATTTATATTTACTTTAGTATTAAAAAGAATTATTATAGATAATATAGTTAAATTTACTATTAAAACTACTGGGTATAAGAATATAGGGTCTGTGGGGTATAATATTCTAATATTATTCTTATTTGATTCTTTCTAGACTAGACTACTTAAGTAGAAGACTTAACTTAGACATACTAGTTTTCTAACTTAGTCTCAGAGAAAACCTCAGTTACTCTCGGGGTATTTTCTATAGTTTCTTTGTTCTGAATTTGGACTTAAGTCAATATCTTAGATTTAGAGTACACAGTAGTAAAATATCTTAGATTCTTATAGTTATAATAACAGTCCTCTATATAAAGATAAGTTCTTTTGGCTGAGAATTGGGTCTGAGCCTTCAGAATACTAGTTATAGGAATAGAAGATTAAGACTTAGATTTCTACTTAATCTTGGGTTCGATCTTTATATTAGCTTTTGGTATAGAACTAGAACTAGAGAGAGAGAAATGCATTTTGCTAGTAGATTTAGAAGTAATATCTGTCTAAATAGAAATCAATTTCTCAAATTAAATAAAGAAAATAGTAGGATTACACTTAGCTATTCCCATATAGTACTGGATCTAATAAGGCAATTTTAGCTATATTTTACTCTTCTAGAATTTAGTAAAAAAATAAGATTTGTTAGCTAAATACTGGAATATAGATATAAAGTCTTAGTACTTAGAGGCATTCTTCTACTAGAGAGCCTAGAACTCATATTAGTACTTAGTAATCTAATTAGTATTCTTAAACTAGCTTCACAGGAAATTGAAGACTTTATTGACAATAGTAAATATATTCTAGTGGTCCTCCTAAAGATAAGAAGATAATATCATTATTGCACAACTAGTAGTATATATAGAGACATAGTAGATCTTGTACTTATCTATAGAGAAGTAATCCCTGTTGACCTTAAGTTTCTGGCAAATCTACTGCTCCCAATAACAATAGAAGAAATCCTTCCCATTAGTGAGCTTCTTGGGATTAGGTAGCTTTACAGAGCGACATTCCTTATTGCCTTTAGGATTGGACTTAGTAGTTACAGAGTACTACTAAAGCAGCAAGGCAATCTGATGCTTAAGATCGGCAATATATTGGCTAGTAAGATTAACTGAGGAACGCAGGGCTAGAGTTGGTATAGTAGTGGTTAAATCTGGGCCTTGACGGCTGATAGCTTCGCCCTCGGACTTAGTTTGTCGGGGATTATCTGGCTAATAACCCAATTGGAGGTTTCGACACATCGAAGATAACAATATATTTGATTTTACGCGTTGGTACAGCAAAAAGAGCTTATTGCCCGCATAGGAAGTGAAAGGGAAGTTTAGAATTATGTGAACTCTTAAGAAACCGATGCAAAATGATGAATTTAGCGCGTAATATAGAGAAATTCTAAACTTGGGGAAGGAAGGAGAGGAGGAATCCTCCACGATCTAGATAAGCCGCTCCGCGGAGCCTCCCACATCCACGTAACACACTCTACACCAACGTCTTCCCCACGTAACCGCAGTCTATGTGACTGATATACGGAACATATGCAGGGCATATGATGTGAACTGTCATATTATTATTATTATTATCCTCCAAACTATCATGATTAGAGTCAAAAGGTTAGTAGTATAGTTAATTTAAAGAAAAGATATCCTAATAATCCATTCTAGTTACTTTATTAAATTCTCTTTACTATTTTAAATCAAATTTAATCTAAATGGAGTCTCTAATACCCTACTATTCTGAAATATATTTCCAATTTCTTTTAGAGATTAGTATTCTGGTTTGCCGATACTGTCAAATTAGTATATGACTTTTAGAAATTATTACCCATTTACAGATCTCAGTCTATAATCTCTCTAAAGCCCTAATTGAGTAGATTCAATAGTAGGTTTATGAAGTTTGGCTCTAGATCTCCAACTGCTTTAACTTGGAATTGATTCAGTACCCTCTTCAATTTCTACTAGTAGAATTGCAATTTGCTAAACGGAGGCCGGATTTGGCGCCCCCTCCAACGGGTTTAGCGCCCGTAGGGCCGCCGCCCGATCCGGCATAATGCCTTTCCAGTTGGGGTTTAGCCCGGCCACATTGGGTTTGGCACACAACGCTAGCCTCTTCGGGATCTACTGCCGCACACTACCTGTCTTGCGACGGCCGCCATCTATATAGACTGCGGCATATCGTATGATAACGATAATAGTCCATTATCATTATCCGCAGTTTGCGGATAGTTGGATAGTACTTGATTATCCACATCCGCATACAGATATCCGACAGATATCCAAGTGGATAGTTGGGTATCTACTGACTATCCGCACTAGCATTAAAGTCGCTAATTTACCTTAGTCTGAACTATCAGGTGACATTTATGTTGCTGATACGCACTTGAATTTATACATATTACCTTTATATTTCGTCATTACCGTAAACACATATTTTCTTATATACTTTTTCAACAAAATCTTCAAATTACTCTATATATTCAAAAGGGCGTGGGATCAGAAGGAATAGTTTTGCTTGAATTTATATTGAATTTACTATAGTAGTACATTATCTTAAAATTACAAGATCTCCATACTGGTGTATTGAAAAATAAGATAAAATAGTTATTATAGTGGGGTTTCTGCCTTACTACGCCACTTAGACAGCCCGCACTCACTATATAATAACTACTACGTTGTAGGAGTTTAGACCTTATCCAATTCACAGTTTACATTCGAGTTTGTAAGTCCAGTATAGGTTTCTAGAGTCATTGTCATCTGCCAGCGCCCTATACCGAAGGTATAGTCCGCAGCCTTCCTCCTTTCATCTCTTCAACTCGTTCTCCTTCAGCAGACCTACTACATATACTCCCACTGTTTCATTATATATTTGTAGATAAGGGACTCAGGTATTTCTTATCCGAAATCATCCAGATCTAGCACACTCCATCAAATATATCCCAATCATTTTGAAAATAATATCAGTATATTCCTAGATACTTATTCTAATTACCTATATGCTTTATTACTTTCCATAACAGCACATCTATACATAAAATAAGAAAGAAAAAAAATATAATAGTAGGTATTCGAGGGGGATTAGATAAGTGATTTTGGTAACCTGTTGAATAGTTGGATAATTCCTGCAGATATCTACTAGTAATCGTACGATAATCGTATAATTATCCAATAGAGTCTCCACATCTATGAACTAATAGCCAATTAGCTTTATAATATAATCTCAATACATTAGAATCTCAACTGCAATACTGTTTGCCTATACCCCCCTCTTATTTCAGCTAGGATTTCAGTAAGTCTCTTTTAATGAGAGTACTGCTTTTTTATTCTATCTTCCGACAATTAGCCTATGGCCCCATTATATCTTTTTTACAAGTATTGGATATACAATATGAAGACTCACAGTATGCTAATTCATTTATTAATTCAGATCTTCTCTAATCAAACGATTTCTCCAAGAAACTCAGTATTCCACTTTCAATGCAATCTGCCTCTTTCTTTAAACCTCTAGCTCTTCTTCAAACTCCAGTACCACCTAGTATACTACAATATATTGGAAAACCTCTCCAATTATTCTTCATTCTCTACCCCAGTAACAAGACCAACCCAAATATAGACAGCTCTCGACAACAGTTTATATATTGGTGGATTACAACTGAGTATAGCCAGAAGAAAGATCTTTAGAAGTCAGTTATATAGGATAGTAAGCAGAAGACATCTTCTGTTTGGAATTCATTTGACCAAGTTGCATATTCAAAGACTGGTCAGCCAAAGGTTATATACAAATGCTGCAAGGATATGGTTGTTCATCCAAGATATAAGCGTTCAGGTTCTTCACCGATGAATAATTATCTCAAAGCTGGATAATGCCTTAATCTAACAAGTACAACAAAGAAAAGTATTGACAAATTACTATAAGATATAATATATTCTCTCTTATAGTAGGCTATATAAGAACTCTTGCTAATATTTTTCTTTTCTTCTAGCCACATTACTTACCAAACAAGGTTTTTCACCAAGATACCTTTAATCGTCTACTACTACAATATACCACAACAGCAAAACTACTATTCCGCAATACTGAGCATTAGGAATTCCAGGATCTTCTTTACTATACTCGCCTTATAAATTCAGAACTCGAAATCCCCTCTACATATATACTAGTACAGCTTTTATATAAAGATATAGAGATATAATAGCAAAGAGTACTGGACCAGCTCCCTAAAGAAACCTCTCTCTCAGTCATACTTAATTGCTGGATATCCCCTTTCTCTTAGGCCTTTATGGCAATCTCTAGATACTTTATTAATAAGAATTGGAACTATTGTAAAGTACTTCTTGGATTTGAATATCTCTAGGGATTACATACTAGGACTCATCTCAGTAAGACTATTATCCGAATCTTCAAAGAGTATGGTATTACTAATTGGATACTATCAATTACCACTGATAATGTATCTAATAACAATACTATGATCTCAGGTGTTTAAGAGATAGTCCACTTACTAGCTTTTAATAACACTCCTATCTTTTGTGTTCCATATATTGTCTATATAATGCAGCTGAGTCTGAGGGATCTTCTAGGTACTATTAAAGTGAACTCTAAGAACTCTGAGACAGAGTTAGAGTGGTCAGATGCTTGCACAAAATCTCTACAGTCTGTCGGGCGTTCTTTAAAAAATATAGCTACAATACTTAAGAAGGTAAGTGGTTGGCCTCTTTTCTTAGCAGAATCTAATAAAATCTAAGTCCGAGAACTTGCTGTTTTTATCAATACTAGTCCCCAAAGACGAGATAAATTTCGAGGTCTCCAAACAGAAAATCCAAATCTTCTTCTTATTCAGGATATATGTATACATTGGAACTCTACATTTCTTATGCTTAACCGGGCTCGAAGACTTCGCAAGTATATTGATTGCTATTGTGAACAACAACAGTACATTTAATTTGCACTTAGTGCTAATAAGTGGCGGCAGATTGAGTATCTACTTATGATTACAAAGCTATTTTTTAATTTAACAAATATTTTGTCAAAGACACAAGATATTACTATCTATTTAGTCTTTAGTATTTACAATTAGCTTTTTTCTTATATTGAATACTGTGAATATTTGCTAAAGTACAAGAATACTATCTGGAAAAAGAAGATGCTCCAGGCTCTTTGTATAGTATATGCAAAATTTGCAAAATACTACCAAGCAACCGATAATGATTGTTATGGGTCAATCTATGTAATCGCTACTATACTCTATCCCTCCAAGAAGCTACACTACTTTAATAATAAAGATTGGAGAGGGGTGGATGAAACTAGTCAGAAGATTGATTGGATACAGAGATATTACAAGGTCCTACAAAAGGAATTTGACTAATACTAGGAGCATATTCAATCCCTGATAGATCTCTTAGTAAGTCAGACCCAACAAGAGACCTTTAATAATGAGCTCAGCAATATTCTCAACTCATAGATATCTCTTCAACTAGAAATTAATTAGCTATTTGATAAGATAAATGAATATCTCAGCAAAGGTCAGTATAGAATTTCCATTCTATCTTCTTACTTCTATACTAAGCCAAATAGGCCTTACAAAGGGCAATCCTCGTCTTTTTTGGAAGGAGTATGAGAAAGAGTATTTAGTACTTGTAGTAATAGCACAAGATATCCTATCAATACCAGCTAGTAGTGCTGGTGTTGAGCGGCTCTTTAACTGTGCTTGTATTATCTGCCAATATCAGCAAGGTCGACTTAAGCCATCAACAATCCGAGAGCTTATACTGCACTTATTTTCAGCCAAATTTGAATTGAAGTAGAGTGAGATTGACATTATAAAGGAGTATCTTGAGTCTGGGGAAGCAGCTTTGTTTGAGGAGTTGTAGAAACCTACTATATTACTTAATGATCTCGATCCAATAAGTAACAATGAGAAGAACAGTAATGATAATCAAGAGTGATTAGATGAATCGGATAATAAGTAAGAGCCAGTACTTATAGAGCATATAGCACAGAGTAAAATAGCTTTGCAAAAACGAGCCTATAGTATTCTATTCCCAGAGGATAATAGTGATAATGGTCTACCGCTCCCTGAAATGCCTTACAGAGAGCTCAGACAGAGTCAATTAGGCAGGATTCGGAAGAAACCGAAACTTCCAAATGAGTTTGAGATTGATAAATTATAACTTCCTTTTTCAATACAACCTCTTTTACAAATAAAGTCTTAGTATAGCCTCTTACAAAGTCGAAACGCCAAAAATACAGCAACTATTGTATAAATTTAGCCTTCTTAATCGGGTCCCAATACTTGGCATATTTATTGTGTTTATTATCCGCTGGATATCGTACGATATCTGCAGAGAAAAAATGAATTATCGTTATCCGCAAATTGCGGATAGTTGGATAATGAATTGGTATCGTTATCCGCCGATAATTTGCGGATAGTTGGATTATCCAACTATCCAGCGGATAGTACTGCAGTCTACATCTATATAACCCGCAGTGCGTTGCTCGACGATTGTCTACTGCTTTCCCATACCCTGCCCCCCGTGCCCGTATCTATCATATTCGCCGACACTGCTCGCTAGCTAACTGACATGGCCCCTGCGAGCTGAAACAGCTACGCCCGGAGCACAGCCCGCTTCTCCACTGGCGGGCATTCGACGGGGTCCGTCTGGCCACGCAAGTCACCCGGATCACTTTGCCCTTGGTTTCCCAGGTCTGGATAGCCAAATCGATTTGTAGCTCCATACTGTACTCGGAGAACAGCTGTGATTCCACCCTCGGCTCACTTGAGAAACGGACATGGGAAGAGCATAGGAGGCGGATTCTTAGCCATTCTTAGTCACAGGCACTACTGTCTTCACTCGACAACTAATAGCTTGCTAGTTGAGATTCGTCTAAGACTTACTCCTTTGCTCATCAGACCCGCCTTCACTCACTAGCCAACCGCAAAAATGCCTCAAGGACCTCGAACGCTGAGCTGGTACATCACGGTCAGCCATAAAATTGATAGCATATATAATTGACTTGTGTAATTGGCGAACTTGATACTACCACTCGCCCCAAGAGTGTTTTCTTTGCCCATCTCTTCCTGATCTATCAGTTTTCAGCTGAGTAGTCTAAAGCCTGCAACCTTACTAGATAGATACAATGTACCAAGAGTACACTCCGTGGAGACAGGCTAGCGGAAAATGCCCGGAATAGTCCCAGGTCATTATACAATATAACTAAAGAGTATTCTCAATCAAATAGCAGTACTGTAGCTCTCAGCTGTTGTGGCTTTCACAAGGCGATATACCACATGATTCCGAGCTAGCAATACTGTAGTGCACCTAGGTATTAAATGGGAAGACTAACCCTTTTATTCTTTGCATTTGACTCAGAAGAGACCAGACTATTTTATGCCTACTCTCTTATTCACAACTACTTAAAATTATTTATCTACTGGTATCTATCTTCGCTGTATTCTATCTTATTCGGGGGAATAGAGGTGAATCTTGACCAGATTGAGTTTTATTATAGCCCAAGCTACTCAAGTGCAAAAAACATACCTTCTAACCATACTTTAACTATTACTTCTCAATGCCACCAGCCGACTTTGTCTACTAGATTTAGCTTCCATCCAAAGTAGAGTAAGATATCTCTAGGACAGTCACAGCCAATGACTAGAATAACTCATCAGTAGAATATATTCGACTTTGAAATTAATTATATCTTTAATTCTACTCAGCCTAGAATAACAAAAGAAGTCAAGCCCACAGTCACAAGGGATTTGTCTATTATTGCAGTTAGTTATTTGGATCGTGGAAGCTCTATCCTAGGGCTCTCAGAGCCAGTACTACCAGTATATTTAATTAAAACAAATTCTGATCCTACAAATCCCAGCCACTTGGATCTTGTTTCTCCTGATGTGCACAGAGATGATTTATCGGATAAGTTAGTACAATACAGTAATAGAAGTTAACTATTATCTCCCATTTTCTGACTTTTATACATTGTTAGCCGCTATTACTGAGACTAAGGCAACAGAAAATTCCCAACTTTCATGCATATCTAGCGAGACTACACTAGCATAAGCGAGCTATGCCCCTAATAACCTATATATAGTGATTGATTCCCAATAAGAAGCAGCCAAGTAGCAGTCATCTTTCACAGAGTCCTCAAGCTCTCTGTATCCTATAGACTACAAAAATACTATAAAACTAAGCCAGGTATCTGAGCCGGATAAAAATCTATACTCCAGAGCAAACAAGACTACAGAGAGAGCTAAAGATACCTTTACTTCCAAAGCCACATTAGCTATATCTGACTACTCTTCTCCGCCAACAACATACTCTACTTTGAGATACTCTTCTATTCAAACAATACAGAGTTCTGATATCCTAGTATACTACCCATCAATAGCTATAGTTATACTATTACCATCCCAAAAGCAAGAAGCCACTAAAACAAGTACTAGAGCCACTGCAGCAGTATACAAGAAATAACTCTATTCAGGCTAACACACTGATTATTTTCAAGATAGTAATATGAGATATAATACAAAATAGCCTTATTCAAAGAGAAAGAAAAGAAAATCTCTAATGAAATCATTCTCTAGCCCCTTGAATTCTTCTCTTTCTATTCCATCCTACCACTCTGATACTACCTAGAGTTTATACAATAATACTATTCTTACAGTTAATACAAAGTCTGGGTTGAAACCAGTATATTACTTTACTTTTATACCCAATCCTAGCCCAATACTTTGTCAATCCAACACATAAGTTATTTCAAGAAAACAAAGACTATATACTTCTAATAAGAATACAATACTAGTGCAACTAAGAGAAATAGAGATAATACTATAGTCTAAGATTACAACTTACTTCCTAGATCAAAGTATATCATTCCTCCAAGTCTACTATTCAACCAAACTACACTACAAGACCACATCTCAGCCTAGAACCCACAAAAGATACAAGTAAAAGCAGCTATACTATTGGAGTTTATCTACTATACAGCTATCAATCTTTCGATAGATACAAAACTCCTCCATAGACATCTATTCTAATACAAATATAAAGAAGATCTAATTTTTTCTCTATATTGCCTTATCCTATAAATGGCGGAAATTAATTTTGTTTATTGCTTCTAATTAGTATACTTACTCTATAAGCTGGGATATTCAGTCTGCAAACCTAAATAAGCTCTCCAATATAAGATCATATAGACTTTAAATAAAAGTAATATTTCACCACTAAGCCTCCAATTCTCATCAACCAAATCTAACAAGATCTCAGTCTTCACAATAAAACTTCACTCCTACATACTTAACTCTTCTATAATTCAATCATAAAAACCCAAATTTCCAATACTAGTATATATCCCATACAAGTAAGCTATAGCCTATATTCACTTACTACTAAGGCAAGTTAAGAGCAGACTATCTACATACTCTAACAACCTTACTATCTTTACATAGTCTTCATACTCACACCAGACTTCTTGGATTTTACCATTCAAAGGCTATCTATATAGATCATATTTCTGAGACAGATCGAAGAATATAGATATAACTATAAGGAAATCTGGGAATGCAATAAGCTCCCAGAGAACAATATATACTCCTTCCCAGTCTATAATTCCTATTACATTAAAGCTATCCTCAACCACCATAATATTACTATAGAGAAAGTCATTATGGGCCAGCAGAAATAGCTCTTTATTGTATATAGACAGACAACTAGCCAATGCTTTAATCTACAATAAGAAGATATTGATAATCTCAACCATTTTTCCCACTAAGATCAGACTTTGCTGTATCATACATAAGATTATTTCTTTATCCCACTTGAAAATATTAGCATCTAGCAAGTTTAACCAAGGGCTATATATATATTTATAGTAAGAGAGGTAAATATTACTCGATAAATACACAATCTTAATATTGAGCAGTCACTATTTTTTTCTATATCTCGATTTGATATACCATTCCTGCTAAATATTATAGTATCAGAAACAAATAGTGGCAGTACAAGATTGAATAAACTTCTACCACAGAGAAATCCTAGAGCTTAGCCTTCCCCAGCAAAATGATAACCCGATTTTGAGCTACATTTCCATACCGCTTTCCACTACAGTAGTACCCTCTTAAAACTATAAAGAACGCTATATAAAATATCTTATCTAGACCCCATACAACAATCTGAGTACTCTTTATTGAGTTACAAGTAATACTCCAGACATTATACTGTTTAATAGTTGTGTTTTTATAGAGCCATATATCTAGTTATAATACTAAGCACATATAAGAAGTATATATTGGAGTCACGAGAGCCAGATATCCATCTTTGTTGACATATAGATAACTTTAGAGTAATCCTAGATCACCACAAAAGAGATATATATATAGCATAATGATATCTATTCTCCACTACTATTAATAATAAAGTATTAAATGCCCATACTGCCCTCAGAAGAGCTTTCCAAATTGATACAAGCATCATCTTTAGGATTTCCACTAGTAATCCATACATTTTCACTTCCAGTACTACCAATATAGCCTTCATAAGACCATCTATTAAATATATTCAATATATCTACCCAGTAAATAGACATAGCAGTAAATCCAAAGTCCTAACAATCAGTATCTGAGGAAATATCCTACTCAACAATAAGAAAAGTCAGTCTTATTTATCCTACAAGAAATATAGAACTAAAATAGAGTTTACATCATTGCTGAAGTCTTAATAACCCTCTAAGCAGCTAGTATCTGTACAGGCACAAAGAATATATACAGCCGAAAAGGCAGGCAGCATAGAGACCAAAGTTTTGAAAGCAAGCATAGCTGGGATTTTGCAAATTGAAAGAAGGTAAATCTTATTTATTTTTATATTGGCACTAACAATACAATATATAATTGAGAAGACACTCCTTTTTATATATAAAGCAAGAGACATTACATTATCATACTATCTTGGGCCATACCAGTTGGGGTCCTAGTAGTTACACAAACATAGAAGCTAATAGCATCAAGTAAAGTATCATAGAATTTACACAATAATAAGCTTGACCAGTTCTATTCCAGAAACTACCAAAGCTAACAATCAATTGTACTTTATACAAACCTATATTATTCAAGTACTCGGCAATTGACAATTGAAGTAAAGCTAATTATAGAACCTACCTAGTGTAATTAGGGAACATTTGGAACAGACAGGCAGCTCACCAAGCTTTACAGGGGGCCAAGAGCCGTTAAAAATAGCACAGTCTTTGCTTATTTTATAAGTCACAAAGTGATACTCCGAAAATCCTATTGTTCATAAGTTTCTAAATTTAGAACCATTGGCCAATTTCTACCCACAGAGACATACCCAGGCCTAGTCTTCCAGATGAACAATGACCCAATTTCTACTTACCACTACCCACTACTTCTAACTAGTTCTTACCTGAAGATAAAAAGAAAAAATCGAGAGCAGCTCGACAGTATTGCTAAGTATTAGAAAACACACAGACCTCTAAGAGAAGGATACTATATAAAAGGCCTTATTTAGACTGTATATATTAACATAGCATCTCAATTACTGAGATAATCATGAGACTAGAATCACATATATATATGCCATCTCCTCTGCACTTATATCTTATACAGAGAAGAATAACAATCAACATAACCAATAAGCAATATTATTCCTGAAATATCACTTGTATTTTAATATAAATATTATTAGTCATACATTTGAGCGATTCTCAATCTCCATTGTCCGGTTCTGTTGGTTCAACTTACACTATATACACAAATACATTCAAGCTAGAGACAATAAGCTTATTTTTTAGAGAGATCCGCTTAAAGATAATCAAAAGTAGCCTCAACCTAAATTCCAAGAAAAGCTTTTACTTAAAATAGATAATACACTTAAAATAGCCATCATAAACAACACACAGAGCATAAAACTTCTCTCTATAAAATGACCATTTTTAAATAACAACTATAACACACTCCAAACAAACATCAGCAGCTGTTGATAGCTTCATCAAAGAAATCCTGTGTTAAGCATCATTTGGCCAGAAAATCGAAACACCAGAAACAATATCATCGCAGAGCTAATATAATAAAAAAGACATAGAAATATAGCAAACTTTACAATACAGATATATGCATAGCCATTCACTTACAAGAGACTAGTTAGGTACACATCCTATCAGCAGATACTTTGGGCTTCTGAGCTTTTCTTAATTCGCACTTAATAGATAATTTTTACTATAAAGGCCCTTGTAAAGGAGACAGACGAATACTGACTAACCTTTAGGACTCCTATTATCCTACTCTGTTAATTGTAATCGATCTTGATTTTGAGAAAAAAGATAATAAGTTAGGGTTATGAGACAAGAAATTTGGACTCTAGAGCCAAATATCTACATCAGCTATTTTACCCCACATAAGCCCCAGTGCCCTCCACCTCAATAGATTACCCGCATACTTTCTTCCCGAGTATCCCACATAGACTATACTAGAATATATTTATTAGTATCAGATATACAATCTTTTCCTCTGTAGCTGAGCCACATACAGCAGATCCGGAGCCCTGATTGGGCCATTGTGGGCTGAGGTATCAAGACCCCTAACAGATAAGATAGTGCACAACTCAATACAAGCCTCATAAATACCACCTTATAGCCCTACATCACAACTTACAATTAATATCCCCTAGAGCTGAGAAACCTTTAAGCTAGATTATCTATCATTTAATGCCAAAATAAATATACGTTTTAATTCTAAATACAATAGCCCATATAGGATAATAGCCTACACAAGTAGAATAAAGAGTACTATAAATAGTTTATACAAAACTTTCATACTTTGATCAATAACAGTAACTTGTATATCTTAGACAATAAAATATAGCACAAAAATCAAGCCAGTACCCTATCTCTCTAAAATCTGAGAATTACTTTGAAAAGCCAATTAGATAAGAGCATCAATCGCTGCATTCCATTTAGTTACTATAGCTCTTACAGTGCGCCTTTCAAACTGACATACACGAAACATAGCTACACAATCATAGGTAAAGGCACCATTTCGGGGCTATGGAAGGAATTTCCCCGCAAAGCGCAGGTATATTAGATCTTGCACAAGGCTTAGACATCTGCCGTGCCTGTCTTGCTTAGGATAAATAATACAGCTAAAATCTACTTTCTTTATAGTACTGGACAGAATAAGCTGGAAAGTATTTAATGTTATATCCCGAGATCTGGCGATATGTTACAACTAGACTGCGGCACTATCCGCTGGATAGTTGGATAATCCAACTATCCGCAAATTATCGGCGGATAACGATACCAATTCATTATCCAACTATCTGCAGTTTGCGGATAATAATAATTCATTTTTTCTCTGCAGATATCGTATAATATCCAGCAGATAATAAACACAACAAACATGCTAAGTATTGGGACCCGATTAAGAAGGCTAAATTTATATAATAGTTGCTGTATTTTTAGTGTTTCGACTTTGTAAGAGGCTACACTAAGACTTTATTTGTAAAAGAGATTACATTGAAAAAGGAAGTTATGATTTATCAATCTCAAACCCATCTGGAAGTTTCAGTCTCTTCTGAATCCTGCTTAATCGACCCTGTCTGAGCTCTCCGTGAGGCATTTCAGGGAGCAGTAGACCATTATTACTGTCATCCTCTGAGAATAGAATACTATAGGCTTGTTTTTGCAAAGCCATTTTGCTCTGTGCTATATACTCTATAAGTACTGGCTCTTGCTCATTATCCGATTCATCTAGTTGCTCTTGATCATCATTACTGTCCTCCTCATTGTCACTTATTAGATCGAGATTATCAAGTAATATAGTAGGTTTCCATAACTCCTTAAATAAAGCTGCTTTCCCAGACTCAAGATACTCCTTTGTAATATCAATCTTACTCTGCTTCAATTTAAATTTGGCTGAAAATGAGTATAGTATAAGCTCTCGGATTGTTGATGGCTTAAATCGATCTCGCTGATATTGGCAGATAATACAAGCACAGTTAAAGAGCCGTTCAACACTAGTACTGCTAGCTGGTGTTGATAGAATATCTCATACTATTGCTGCAAGTACTGGATACTCTTTCTTATGCTCCTTCTAAAAAAGACAAGGATTGCCCTTTATAAGGCCTATTTAGCTTAGTATAGAAGTAAGAAGATAGAATGGAAATTCTATACTGATCTTTGCTGAGATATTTATTTATCTTATCAAATGGCTGGTCAATTTCTGGTTGAAGAGATATCTGTGAGTTGAGAATATTGCTGAGCTTATCATTAAAGGTCTCTTATTGGGTCTGACTTATTAAGAGATCTATTGGGAATTGAATATGCTCTTGGTATTGGTCAAATTCCTTTTGTAGGACCTTGCGATATCTCTGTATCCAATTAATCTTCTGACCAGTTTCATCTATCTCTCTCTAATCTTTATTATTAAAGTAGTATAGCTTCTTAGAGGGACAGAGTATAGTAGCGATTGCATAGATTGACCCACAACAATTATTATCGGTTGCTTAGTAGTATTTTGCAAGTTTTGCATGTGCTATACGAAGAGCCTGGAGCATCTTCTTTTTCCAGATAGTATTCTTGTGCTTTAGCAAATATTTATAGTGTTCAATGTAAGAAAAAAGCTGATTGTAAATACTAAAGACTGAATAGACAGTAACATTCTGTATCTTTGACAAAATATTTATCAAATCAAAAAATGGCTTTGTAATTATAAGTAGATACTCAATCTACTGCCACTTATCAGTACTAAGTACAAATTGGATATACTGTTATTGTTTACAATAGCAATCAATATACTTACAAAGCCTTCGAGCCTGGTTAAGTATAAGAAATGTAGAGTTCCAATATATATATATATTCTGGATGAGAAGGAGATTTGGATTTTCTGTTTGGAGACCTCAAAATCCATCTTGTCTTTGGGGACTAGTATTGATGAAAACAGCGAGTTCTCGGATCTAGATTTTATTAGATTCTGCTAAGAAAAGAGGCCAATTACTTATCTTCTTAAGTATTGTAGCTATGTTTTTTAAAGAATGCCCGACAGACTGTAGAGATTTTGTATAAGTATCTGACCATTTTAACTCTATCTCAGAGTTCTTAGAATTTACTTTAATAGCACCTAGAAAATCCCTCAGGCTCAGCTACATCATATAGACAATATATGGAATACGAAAGATAGGAGTATTATTAAAAGCCAGTAAGTGGACTATCTCTTAAATATCTGAGATTATGGTATTGTTGTTAGATGTATTATCAGTAGTAATTGATAGTACCTAATTAGTAATACTATGCTCTTTGAAGATTTGGATAATAGTTTTACTAAGATAAGTCCCAGTGTGTAATTCCTGGAAGTGTTCAAATCCAAGAAGTACTTTACAATAGTTCCAATCTTTATTAATGAAGTATCTAGAGATTGCTATGAAGGCCTAAGAGAAAGGGGATATCTAGCAATCAAGTGCGACTGAGAGAGAGGTTCCTTTAGAGAGCTGGTCTAGTACCCTTTGCTGTTATGTCTCTATATCTTTATATAAAAGCTGTACTAGTGTATATATAGAGGGGATTTTGAGTTCTGAATTTGTAAGGCGAGTATAGTAAAGGAGATCCTGGAATTCCTAATACTCAGTATTGCGGAATAGTAGTTTTGCTGTTGTGGTATATCATAGTAGTAGACAATTAAAGGTATCTTGGTGAAAAACCTTGTTTGATAAGTAACATAGCTAGAAGAAAAGAAAAATATTAGCAAGAGTTCTTATATAGCCTACTATAAGAAAGAATATACTATATCTTATAGTAATTTGTCAATACTTTTCTTTGTTATACTTGTCAGATTAAGGCATTATCCAGCTTTAAGATAATTATTCATCGGTAAAGAACCTGAACGCTTATATCCTGGATGAATAACCACACTCTTACAGCATTTGCACATAACCTTTGACTGACCAGTCTTTGAATGTGCAACTTGGTCAAATAAATTCCAAACAGAAGATGTCTTCTGCTTACTATCCTATATAACTGACTTCTGAAGATCTTTCTTCTGACTATACTCAGTTGTAATCCACCAATATACAAACTGTTGTCGAGAGCTGTCCATATTTGGGTTGGTCTTATCACTGGGATAGAGAATGAAGAATAATTGGAGAGGTTTTCCAACATATTGTAGTATACTAGGTGGTACTGGAGTTTGAAGAAGAGCTAGAGGTTCAAAGAAAGAGGCAGATCGCGTTGAAAGTGGAACACTGAGTTCCTTAGAGAAATCGTTTGATTAGAGAAGATCTGAATCAATAAATGAATTAGCATACTGTGAGTCTTCATATTGTATATCCGATACTTACAAAAAAGACATAATAGAGCCATAGGCTAATTGTCGGAAGATAGAATAAAGAAGCAGTACTCTCATTAAAAGAGACTTACTGAAATCCTAGCTGAAACAAGAGAGGGGTATAGACAAATAGTATTGCAGTTGAGATTCCAATATATCGAGATTATATTATAAAGCTAATTGGCTATTAGTTTATAAATATAGAGACTCTATTGGATAATCATACAATTATCGTATAATTACTAACAGATATCCGCAGGAATTATCCAACTATCCGACGGGTTACCAAAATCACTTATCTAATCCCCCTCAAATACCTACCATCATATTTTTTTTCTTTCTTGTTTTATGTATAGATATACTGTTATGGAAAGTAATAAAGCATACAGGTAATTAGAATAAGTATCTAGGAATACACTGATATTATTTTCAAAATAATTGAGATATGTTTGATGGAGTGTGCTAAATCTGGATGATTTCGGATAAGAAATACCTGAGTCTCTTATCTACAAATATATAATGAAACAGTGGGAGCGTATATAGTAGGTCTGCTGAAGGAGAACAAGTCAAAGAGATGAAAGGAGGAAGGCTGCGGACTACGCCTTCGGTATAGGATACTGGCAGATGATAATGACTCTAGAAACCCATACTGGACTCACAAACTCAAATGTAAACTGTGAATTGGATGAGGTCTAAACTCCTACAACATAGTAGTTATTATACAGTGAGTACGGGCTATCTAAGCGGCGTAGTAAGGTAGAAATCCCACTACAATAACTATTTCATCTTATTTTTCAATACACCAGTATAGAGATCTTGTAATTTTAAGATAATACACCACTATAGCAAATTCAATATAAATTCAAGTAAAACTATTCCTTCTGATCCCACACCCTTTTGAATACACAGAGTAATTTGAAGATTTCGTTGAAAAAGTATATAAGAAAATATATATTTACGGTAATGACGAAACATAAAGGTAATATGTATAAATTCAAGTGCGTATCAGCAACATAAATGTTACCTAATAGTCCAGACTAAGGTAAATTAGCGACTTTAATGCTAGTGCAGATAGTCAGCGGATACCCAACTATCCACTTGGATATCTGTCGGATATCCACATGCGGATGTGGATAATCAAGTACTATCCAACTATCCGCAAACTGCGGATAACGATAATGGACCATTATCGTTATCATACGATATGCCGCAGTCTATATAGATGGCGGCCGTCGCAAGATAGGTGGTGTGCGGCAGCAGATCCCAAAGAGGCTAGCGTTGCGCGCCAAACCCAATGTGGCCGGGCTAAACCCCAACTAGAAAGGCATTATACCGGATCAGACGGCGGCCCTACGGGCGCTAAACCCGTTGGAGGGAGCGCCAAATCCGGCCTCCGTTTAGCAAATTGCAATTCTACTAGTAGAAATTGAAGAGGGTACTGAATCAATTCCAAGTTAAAGCAGTTGGAGATCTAGAGCCAAACTTCATAAACCTACTATTGAATCTACTCAATTAGGGCTTTAGAGAGATTATAGACTGAGATCTGTAAATGGGTAATAATTTCTACCCCATGGGACCGGGAGGATTGGGGGTGAATCCTCAGCGGTGAATTTTCTTAAGTATGGGCAGAATTCATCCCGTAGGAGACCCACCACCCCGAATCCAGGCCAACTTCAGGACCCCGAATCCTCTACCTTCCCATAGTTGGATTAAGCTCAAATTTTCAGAAGTTTTAAATTCAATTTTTGCCCCGTCCGCATTTTAATATCTAAGCTTGAAAATCTCTAGAAAGGTTGTAGGGTTTAATTGAAATTTGGCGAATTTTGAGTGGAGTGCGACCGAAGGGCCCCACACTTCCCCTATTTTCCTCTAAAATCTGCTCAGTACAATCACATTATCATCATTATTATCTTCCAAATCATTATAATCAGAGTCAAAAGGTTAGTAGTATAGTCAATTTGGAGAAAAAACACTCTAATAATCCATTCTAGTTAAATTTATTAAATCCTCTTTACCATTTTGAATCAAATTTAATCCAAATGGAGCCCCTGACACCCCACCATCCTGAAATATATTTCCAATTCCTCTCAGAGCTTGGGGTTCTGGTTTGTCGACACTGTCAAATTGGCATACGACTTTCAGAAATTACTTCCCATCTACGGACTCCAGCCCACTATCTCTCTAAAGCCCTGATTGAGCAGATTCAGCAGCAGGTTTATGAAGTTTGGCCCCAGATCTCCAGTTGCTTTGACTTAGAGTTGATTCAGCACCCTCTACAATTTCCACTAGAAGGGCTCCAAATCTATACTGATGGATATCAATGTAGTAGTTCTAATTGCTACTATGTCTGTCGTACACTCCATGGAATTAAAAGGCATCTACGAATTAGCCATGGTCCCAATAGCCAATTTATCTCCAATGTCACCTGCCAGCGCTTATTTAAGGGTGGCCAGGGCTCCCATTTCTTTGCTATCTCCAACAACCCCCCAACTGAAGCCAGCCCCGACACCCCCCAGCCCATCAGCTCACCAGTTGACCAACCAGCCGGCTCGCCCATTGACCAACTATTTACATCAGTAACCGACCGGGCCCAGCAACCAACTACACCGGCCTCCTCCCCAATCGATCCAGTCCGGGTCAACGAGGCCAATTCATGGCTCCGGCGAACCCGGTGGACTGACTACCTGGCTGGACAGATTCCCAGTTATCTGACCAACCTGACCGAGCTCCCACCGGCAGACAGCGAGGAGCCTACGGCAGTAATCTGCCAGGTCATGGTGTCGACAGCCCGGATCGCCCAGAATATCGCCCGACACTGCGGCCAACTGGTCCGGACGGCGGTTGTCCGGACAGAGCTCGCCGAGCTGCCCAAGACGCCCCTTCAGGCCTATATGGACCCAGAGCAGATCCAGCGGCACGTCCTGCCCTGGCAGCAGATCCTGTGCTTCTTCGCCCGCACCCAACAGGCCCCGGAGCCCGAGGGCCCGGCCTACCGGTTCAACCGGCGGCAGCGGCGGGCCTGGGAGACCCTATGGCGGCTGGCCGGTCTCGCAGTTGATACCGGGGACAGTGACGATGAGCGATCTGGGTCGGCCGCCCGGGGCTCTGGCTTCCACTTTCGGCCGATTGAGGCAGCCTGCCTGGACTTCTGCCTGGAGCTACTCAACCAGCGGAGCCGCGCCGATGAATATGAGTGTGCCCTGGTCTGCGTGCTGGCGGTCCTGGGCCGGTCGCCTACCGGCTGGCAGACCCCCGACTCCTACCCCCCGATCCTATCCCGGGTCCTGAAGTTGGCCCGGTTTATGATCCTGGGCCGGGCCCTTTGGCTGGACCCCTGCGCGGAGCAGATCGTCTGCCACTTCCAGCGGGGAGCCGGGGAGCTCGTGGACCTGAACGACGATAGTCCCCTGGATGGCCCGGATTTTGACCTTTTGGCTATCGACGAGGGCTATGAGACCCAGGTGGAAACCTCCTCCCCGATCCCCAGCAGCCCCCCCGGCCCCGGCAGCTCCCTCCGGACCTCGCCCCCCCCCCTCCAGTTCCAGCCTCGGTCCAAGCTGACCTTCACCGAGTGGGTACAGCGGATAGTAGCAGCCTTCATGGTCCGGGGTACAAACGGCCCGGCGCAGTGGATCCTGGATCTCCGGACGTATGGGATGCGGGTGAGCTTCTCGTCGACGGAAACCGGCCATATCGGCTGGATTGGGTCCAACCGGCTGCTCTACCAAAATCTGAGCTTTACGGTGGACGACCTCCGGGCCTGGATCCACGGGCTGGCCAGCGGGCTTGACCGGCAGCTGACCGGGGAGCTCCTCCTGGTCGACGATCCCGGGGCCCTCCCGGCCGTTCCCTGGGCGTCCCTGGTCGACGACGCGACCGAGAGTGCCCCGGGTTGGAGCTTCCTCTGTGACACGCGGACGGCGTGGCCGGTCGACGGGGCCTGCTGGCTGCGGGACCGGCTGCGGGCCGAACCGCGGCTCCAGCGCCAGTTTCTCAGCCTCCACGAGCTACGGTTCCGCGCGGGCGGTATCAAGCGCTACCTCGCCCAGCTGGCTACGTTCCGGGAGCGACTCAGTGTCCTCATCCACCTCTGTGCCGGGCAGCCAGCCCGGGCCCCCGAGCTACTGTCAATCCGGTGCCAGAATACGGAGACGGCCTACCGCAACGTCTTTATCGAGGATGGCCAGGTCTGCCTGGTAAGCCGGTATCACAAGGGCTTCTACGTCCAAAACGACATTAAGCTGATCCTTTAGGGGTTTTTAGGGGTTTTAGGGGTT
>JAOYNU010143058.1:0-22403 GCA_026745395.1 Tympanopsis confertula | reverse complement strand
CTCTCTCTCCCTCCCTCTGTCTCACGCATCTCATCAATCCCATACTGACTTCTGCAGTCCGAGCCCAAGGCCTCAACTGCGCTATCGAGGACGCCCACCGCCTCATCGATGCCATTCTGTCGGCCAGAAACGGCCTTGTGTCCTGGAAAGAGGCTATATCGACATACGACGACGACGCCGTGAAACGAGGGCGCGCTGCCGTCGAGATGGCTCATATGGAAAGCGAAAAGGCGTTAAAGTATACCAGGATACTGGAGGGGCACATCGCCAAAATGGGGTTTGCCAAGGGTTCTGACCAGAACGGCTAGGACACGCCACGCTGACGGAGGCATGGAGTTGCAAGCAAGCAGTACATGTGACGATATTGGGCTATTTATCTGGATCCTTCTGGTGTTGACGTGGCGAGAATCTGATTAGTTGATTTGGAGAATATACGAGGCTCAGATATGCTGTGGGAGACAATCCCACCACGTTTCAGGGGACTGGCTATATATATAGACAGATATGCACACAAAGAGAAACATGAGACACACAAGATCAACACACGTTTCCAGCAAGTTGTGCTATGAGAATTCTCACAAGTGCAGTGGTACCGTACCAAAGTGGACGCTCTGGAAGAATCCAACATGCAGGAAAGAAATGCGTGGATTGATTAATGGATGAATAAATATCTGCCCATCGGCACCTTGGCGTCACGCGAACCTTATCTTTCCCTAAATTACATGCAAGATTGTTTCCCTCGATAGAAGCAGCCACACTCTACTGCATCACCACGTCGTCGTCCCCGTCCACACTTGGCGTCCTCGTTCCGCTCGAGGGCGTGTGGATGTCCAGCATGCGCAGCATGCGGTCGGTGGACGATTCGACCGTTTGGCTGGACTCTGCGCTGGGTGATCGGTAGGCTGGGTTCTGTCTGCAGAAGATGCCGCTTTCAGGGGTGGCATCATCACGGCGATCCTGATTGATGCCACAGCCGCTGCTCCCGTTGCCGCACATGGTAACGTCGGAATCATCGGATTCGTGGCCCGAGTCGTGGCCATTGTCGTCATTTCCGTCATCTGAATTGCCTGGCGAGTCGATATCAGAGTGCAAGTCCGAGTTGGAGATGGAGTTGTTTGAGCTTTCTGACGTGTTTGGCCGCGAGCCTGGACCTGTGCCGCTATCATCGCTGTCGTCGCTGTCGTCGCTGTCGTCACTGTCGTCGTCGTCGTCGTCGTCGCTATCGTCATGATCGCTGCTGTTGTGCCGACGATGATGGCCGTTATCCTCATCGTCGGCATCATTGGAATCGTCATCAGAATCGTGGTTTTCCCTGATCGATGTCTGCCTGTGCATCTCCTCGCAGCGAAACTCCTTCATGATTCGCTTGACCATCTGAGTGACTTCAGGGCTGGGAGACCACTCGTCATCGCGATCAGGGACAGGGAGGTCCAGCATCTCAACCATGCCGCACTCTTTGGCGTCGCCAACCTTCTTGACGCTCGTCTGTGTCTCCAGGTCGAGCAGAAAGCTGTGGTCACGCACAGGCTGGAGACTGCCAAACCTGGAGAAGATGGCAAAGTCGTAGACGCGCACCATCTTCATGCTGCGCAGCTGGTAGACATAGTCCAGGCCCTGGATCATGCGCAGGCAGCGGTTCCGGCGGTAGTTGGGCTGCGTGTTGGTGTAGGCGGCAAGGTACTCGACATGCCTTTTGCCCATCTTTTTCTCCGCCCTGTTGTAGTTGATCATTTGCTTGAGCTCGTGTTTGCGGCGGATGTAGCCCGACTCGTCGAGATGGATGCCGAGGTACCGCAGCCGACGCATCTCGCACAGATTCTGCAGGCAGACGGTGCGGTACGAGTGCCCTGCCTGCGTCATGAACTGGCTGCCCATCCACAGTATTGACACGGACTGGATACGCTGCCGACGGGCCCCGATGCCGGTCGTGAAGCGGCCGAACTCGCCGAGGCTGGAAAAGGCAAACGTGTTGCAGCCGTAAAAGATGTGCACGCCGATATAGTTCCAGCGCCTGCACACGAGCAGCACGGCAAGCTCGTCCTGGGGCTTGACCGCGAAGGCGATGCTGCACTTGCCCCGAGAGCTCCAGAAGCGCTTTGGAAGGCCGCTCTCGGGCGAATCGCACGCGGGGATTCTGTCCGGCTGCGGCTCAAAGGCAGGGTTGTCCGGATCCATCACGTGCGGGTCGAGTCGAGAGATGGCATGGATTGTCTTGCCGTAGGGGAGCACATACTTGAGGATGCTGGCGATGATCTCGTCGCTCATCCCGGACAGATCAAACATGAAGCGGGTCCTGTTGATGTCTGGCTGCTGTCTCTGTGTTTCCAGGCTCTCCCAGTCTGCCACCTTGGGCTTTCGAAGACGCAGCCCTGGGTGCAGGTTTTTGAGCATGGGCGATATGTTTTCCTCGAGGCAGGACATCTTGTAGAAGCCCATGGGCGGGCTGGTCTGGGCGCGTAGCATGTCTGGCCATTTCTATGCGGCGGGTCGGTCTGTTAGTACACATGTATATATATCTGTGTGCACAAGGTGGTGCTTGTCTGATCTGATATGCGGTACTTACTCGTTGCCGACGTGGCTCGCGCTCTTCGTTTTCCCTGGTCAACTGCTTTTCGAGTTTCTTGTAGTCGCGTTTCAGCTGACGGAACGCCTTGGTCAATTTCAGATGAGCTTCGGCTATATTCCCGGACCGAGGGATTTCGTTCTCGTCGTCGGTATCATCCGAGGGAGAAGTGTCCCCGTCCCCGTTCTCGCTATCGGTCTCGCTATCGGTCTCGCTGCCACTACCATCGTCATCGTCATCGCTGGACTGGGAGGAGTCCGAACTTGAAGACGGTGAGCCCGAGGAGAACGAGCCTGGGGGGAACGACCTTGAAGATGGCGCTGGAAAATCAGTGTCGGAATCAATGACGATGGGATGCGGACCCGACAACGGGACTGAAGGGGCCGGTGCGACTTCGGTGTCGGAGTCAATGACGATGGGATGTGGAGCAGCCGACGAGCTCGAGGGGGCCGGCGTAGACTCAGAGTCGGAATCAATCGTGATGGGGTGCGATACAGACATGCTGAAGAATGGGCTTGGGGCAGCAAAGACGAGAGAAGCGGTGTTGATAGTTGGATCGGATCAAGAAGAAGCTGTGGAGGATGTTGTTGAGGGCGAGGTGCGAACGATATGACGAGAAGGCTTATATAGATAGATTATACAGACCAGGAGATGATGCCAGCGGTGCTTTCCCCAAACAGCAAGCAGCCTTGCAGAGTTGCGGCAAGGCATCTAAACAGCTATTTCCTTGCCTCTGTGGATAGATGATTTGAGTGCTTGCAGCAATCCACACGCACGCTCATCAGGTGTGCAGGGAGCATGTTATGCGAGGAAACCAGGTTCGAGCATATAGCCTCGATGACCAGGCAATCATATCCTCGTGGCGTTGTGGCAGGGAATGCTTACGATCCGGCTGGTTCCCATATCACAAAATGGCAAGCAGACCGAATTGCAGTTATCAGCACCTTCTTGGCAGACCGTCGGCCGTGCGAGCAGTTGACAATATTTGCAAGCTCCGAAGGTCCTAGTTGGGGCACTGCTGTGAACTAATGCTTTGAAAGGTTCTTCGTTTTACGATTTGGGTTTATTCTCTTTTGTATTTATCATCAAGTATTTGTACTCGGATAGATTTTGCACCTAGGCTACGATAAAAAATACAGCAATATATAATACCCTCTATCTTTAAAGCTTAATATGATTTTTTTCGTACTGTAGAAAGCCAAGCCCCGAATGACCGAAACTCTATCCCCACACAACCGATAGTCTCCACATTCTCTTTTTATTTATTTATTATTAGATATTTGTATAGCCGGGTAGATTTTGCACCCACCCGACCTAGGCCACGATAATTATCCGTTTATAATTTGATATCCACACATCTATACCTATCTTGTTCTTGTATTCCTATGCGATGTCGGGAGAGTCACGTGGCAACCAGATATTCGGTCGACGTCATTTATCATATGATATTGAAAGCACATGACTTGCTCATCACGTGCACAGAACCTAATAAAGCCGAACTTTAGGAGAAATTCTCTTCTCGTTCACATCCATCTTATCACACTTTATCTGCCATTCGCCCATCGCAAACTACCCCGCCGTCATCATCATAGCAGCCATGGCCTCAATCGGCTCCACCCTCCTCCGACGCAGCGTGGCAGCCGCCCTCCTCCGCCAGCCCCTCGGCCTCTCCACAACTCGGCACTTTCAAACCACGCCGAAACGAGCGCTATTACCTCCGCCGTCCCGTATGTTTGTGCTCCCGCTCATCGGTGTAGCATGGTGGCTGGCCCACGCACACTGACTTTTGGTCTCCCCTCCCAGAGGTCATCCAAGGCGGCGTCAACGACCCGGTCCCCGTGCCGCCGCCAAGCCCCTCGCACGGCTCGTACCATTGGACCTTTGAACGTCTTTTGTCTGCCGGCCTCGTACCGCTCACCATCGCTCCGTTTGCCTCGGGCTCGCTCCACCCGACTCTCGACGCCACTCTTTGCGCCATGCTCCTGGTGCATTCGCACATGGGCTTCCAGAGTGCCTTGATCGACTACGTGCCCAGCAAGCGCTTTCCCAAGTCGCGCAAGGCGGCCATGTGGGGGCTGAACGCAGCGACTGTCCTTGTGGGTGTCGGGCTGTACGAGTTCGAGGTGAACGATGTGGGCTTGACCGAGGCCATCAGTCGGGTTTGGAAGGCGTGACGAGTGGATACGACGCGATACCTTTATCTTGTAATATAATAACCAGTACATATGAAATGATTAATACCAGCATTGCAACACTGTCGTAACAAAAGGATATCTATCTATCCAATACTCCCCTCCAACTTGGCGGGCTCATGGTGACGTAAACGATTGATTATGTAATCCTCAATTCAAGAGACTGAAGCTGATGCCCACGATAGAGAAATGCAATGTGTCTTTGTCGGTTGGTTATCATCACAACAACAACAAAAACCATGAGCACGACCTGGGCGCAACCCTTTGGCAGATAAAAGGTTGCCCACCATGAGAGTGTCGCCAGGCTGGCTTCTCCGTTCGTCGCCGCCTTGCTTTGCCTGCCTGCCTGCCTGCTTGCTTGCTTTGCACACGACCAACTGACAGACGTAGTGCTTTCGCAGATAGTTGGCGTCCTCAGCGCCCAAGACCAAACGGTCCTTGACGACGGCGACACGACCGATGTATCCATGGGACGCCCCCCGCCGCCGCCCCGGCAACCCGGTATGCCACGTCTCGTCTCGTCTCGTCTCGTCAGAAGCCTCCTCTTTGTCTGTGCTAACCGCCAGGCGGCCTCCCAGGAGCCGATCTCGTCGACGCCGCCCTCCAGGAGCTCCACAAGATGCCTCCCCCCCCGCCCCGTCGGCGCAACCGGCAGTCCAGCCTCCTCACCAGCCTCGTCCGATTCGTCCTCAACGCGCTCCCGACTCTCGAGATCAGCGCCCCCCCCCACCACAGCGACCGCGACAGCGATGCGGCCACGAAACCGGTCCTCCACGGACCCCTCGGCGAGGCCGTTCGGCTGCTCCAGCAGTCGGCCGCGCAGAACAACTCGGACGCGCTCTACCTCCTCGCCGAGATGAACTACTATGGCAACTACACGCACCCGCGTGATCTCGCCGCTTCGTTCCGGCACTACAAGCAGCTCGCCACCAGCCACGGCAACGCCACGGCTCAGTACATGCTCGGGGTGTTCTACGGCACCGGCGTTGGCGGCGTCGTCCCGCGGGACCAGGCGCGCGCGCTGCTGTACCACACGTTTGCCGCGGAGCAGGACGACTCGCGGGCCCAGATGGCCGTTGCCTTTCGGCACCACAGCGGCATCGGCGTGCCCAAGGACTGCGAAAAGGCCGTGGCCTACTACAAGCGCGTCGCCGACAAGGCCATGGCGTGGTACCGGTCCGGCCCGCCGCTGGGCATGATGTGGGTGTCGGAGAACCACCGCATCGCCGACGAGCACGGCGGCGTCTACGGCGACGGGGCGAGCGCTTCGAGCGCCGGCATCAACGCCAACAGGGCCAGCGTGAACTCGGATGCCCATGCGGCCATCGACGATGTCATTGAGTACCTGGACCTCATGTCGCAAAAGGGCGACGCCAAGGCGTCGTACAACCTGGGCAGGATCTACTACGAGGGCCAGCAGGGGCTCGAGCGCGACCTGGAGCAGGCCAAAAAGTACTTTTTCATGGTGATCAGGCGGTACTGGAAGAAAGACGGGCGCCTGATGGACAACTACAAGCAGGGCATCGAGAAGCCGGCCAGCCGGGCTGCCGGGTTCGTGGGGCGCATGTTCCTCCGCGGCGAGAGCGTGGAGCAGAACCTGGACAAGGCCGCCATGTGGTTCAGGCGGGGCATGCAGCTCAAGGACGCGCAGTCGCAGCACGGCATGGGCCTGATGCTCTCGAGGGGCTGGGGGGTGGCGGCCGACAAGGCCAAGGCCGTCGAGCTGTTCAGGGAGGCGGCCGACCAGGACTTCTCGCCGGCCCAGGTCGAGCTGGGCATCGTCTACCTCGACAGCGGCGACGCCGACGACATCCGCATGGCCAACAACTATTTCGAGCTCGCCGCGCGCTGGGGCAACATCGAGTCCCTCTACTACCTCGCCGAGATGATCCACCAGGGCGTCGGACGCGACAGGACGTGCAACATGGCGCTGACGTACTACAAGAACGTGGCCGAAAAGGCGGAGCCGCTGCTGTCGTCGTGGGCGCAGGCGAACCAGGCCCACGAGGACGGCGACCACGAGACGGCCCTGGTCAACTACGTGCTCGCCGCCGAGCAGGGCTACGAGAGGGCGCAGAACAACGTGGCCTACCTGCTCGACCCGGCGCAGTCGACCATCCCGCTGATATCGCGCCTGATGGCGGGCCAGGCCGCGAAACGCCAGTCCGGCGTGCAGCTGCTGGACGACGCCTCCCTCGCGCTGGTCTACTGGACGCGGTCGTCGCGGCAGAACAACATTGACTCGACCGTCAAGATGGGCGACTACTACTTTTACGGCATCGGCACCGAGCCCAATCTCAACAAGGCGGTGCAGTGCTACACGGGCGCGTCGGACTACTCGCAGAGCGCGCAGGCGCTGTTCAACCTTGGCTGGATGCACGAGAACGGGGTCGGCCTGACGCAGGACTACCATCTCGCAAAGAGATACTACGACCAGGCGCTCGAGGTCAACGAGGAGGCCTACCTGCCGGCGACGCTGGCGCTTCTCAAGCTGAGGATGCGCAGCGCCTGGAACACGTTTACGCACGGGCCGATTCACTCGATCCAGGATGAGCCCAGTAAGCCTCTGGAAAAATTGAATTTTTGATTTGTTTTTGACTTTCTCTCTCTCTCCTTTGAGAGTCATCATCATCATCTGACATTTTGACGATAGAACCCAAAAAGGACTGGTCGCTGAGCGAGTGGATCAACAACTTCCTCGAGGACGACCGGCAGTACTACGAAGACGGCACGTACGACGATATATTCGACGACACGATGGACGGCGCCGGCCCCGACGGCGAGCCCGTGGAGGACGAGGGCCTCACCGAAAGCCTCATCGTCATAGGCGTCGCGGTCCTGCTGGTCATACTGCTGTACTACCGGCAGCAACGGCAGCAGGCGCACCGACGAGAGGAGGAGGCCAGACGTCAGCAGCAACAGGACGACCAGGCGAACGGGGACGGGAATGCGGCACCGGCGCCTGCGCCTGCCGAGGACGGGGAGGCAGAGTTTGGGAACTGGGTTGCTGGCGGCGTTGGGCGTTAGCGAGGTGGATGGATGACGAGGACGACAGGGAAACCAAACCATGCGCGGGCATGATCGAGGTCGGAGCAAACGAGGCAAGCGAGCATGGCGTTTAGAGTGGGAGAAGCTGGTATGCCAGATAAGCGGGTATCTATATACACACCAGAGGAAGTTCGATCACACATGATGCCCTCGCACACGTCGGTGACGCACCCGCCCTGCATATAAATCATGGCATCCGTCCGTGCTTTGGAGTGATACCACAGCGCAGCTGAGCCTGTGCGGCACACGATCTCGCCAGGGGCGGCGTACGGGTGACGTGAAACACGACTTGACGGCTTCCCCTGAGGCGTCCCCTGACGGCTTCCCCTGATGACGTGCCCTCGAGTTTCGTTGTGTGTTTGTGTTTGTAGCAGGATTTCCCGCGACAGGAAAGGAAGGATAGGAAGGAAAGGAAAGAATGGAAAGAATGGAAAAGGAAAGGCTGTTGGTGGATCTTTTCTTCTCAATGACATACATCCAACTCCCTGTCGCGACAAGGGGCAGGGCAACCAATGCATGGCATGGCGCATGTCAGCCGATGCAAGCACTGGCAGCCGACACGGGGATAATAAAGTTATTCTGTCGTTGCGGGTTCTGGATCTCCGAAAGGCACGAGCAGGGCACGCCCAGGAGTTCGTGGTGGGGAAGTCCCGTAAGGGTGGTGATGGCGACTGTGTATGTTCCGATTGGGCGGGATGGAACATCTCGTGATTGGGGACGTCTTGTGCTGCTGATTTTGCCTATTCGCATGGTCCTGTATTTTGTCTTGTGCTTGTCTCTGGTTTGTTATTGGCTTTGCGCGGGTTGGGGGAGAGGAGGAGGAGAGGTGTATGTATGTATGTGTGTATGTGTGTAGGCTGATTTTTTCATATTCCTTTTCATGACCCTTTTCGCTCCTGGGCTGTCTCACTCTCACTTCTCCTTGCCCGTCTTTGCCGTCTTCGCCCTATTTGTTTCTGGCGGCCGACATACTTTACCTGGGGCGATGCAGGTGTTTTACCCTGCTCTCTCTCTCTCTAACTGTCTATTTCTCTCTCTAACTGTCTATCTCTCTCTCTTATACAGCACGATATAGACGCATACTACGGTCCGGATATCATCGACTGAGCGATCACGTCGCAGACCGGTCATCTCTCCCCACATTGCTCGTTGCTCCCAGTGCAGCGGTCCGTCTATCATCCCATCACCATCATCCATCCCGTGATGCTTGAGCCGCGACAAGCAGATGCGCCCACCAACGAAAGTGTCCCCAAAGGCTACGTCGTCGAGAACGGGCGCATCATCCCCTTTTGGTATTCCACGGTATGCTGCCGGTTTCCTGGAAAGCCCACGACGATGGAGACATGTATATACCTGTCTAGGCTGACCCAAGACCGAGCCGATACAGACAGGAATCATAATCAAATGGACCGTCTTCCTGGGCCTCTTGCTGCTCGTGTCCATGTTTGTCTGCGTTGGTAGGATCCATGCGCGCCGTCGGCTGCAAAGGGGCTTGCTGCCAATGGGATATCACAGGGTACGCCCAAGCCAATCCGGTCTTTTTCTTTTATCTGCCGGAAAAGAGTCTTTGGGTCGGAATGGGTGACGACCATACGCCTCTGTTGTTGTCCTCTGCCCCTATATGCGTGTACATGATGCGTGTCTCTTCCGGTCCATGCTTTGGATTTCGTTCTCTTTCTCTTTCTCTTCCTTCTCTTTCCAAATCAAAGGGCTGACCGGCGCAACTTGATCGCACACACACGCAGTGGCTCGTCCCCCGCGCCGATCTGGCCAAGGTCGATTCGTCGTACGCGGCGCCGGATCCCATCATCGCCCGCTACAGCAGCGGCTACTTCCCAGGGCCTTACTACATGTATCCCAGCCGGTCGGTGCAGCCTGCGCCGCCGCCCGTGTACGATCCCAAAGCGCCGCGGCCGCCGCTGTACAGCCAGCAGTCGCCGCCATCGTTGTCGGTGGGGCGGGACGATCATGGTTCCAAGGGCGCGGTGGGTCTTGGCGACTGGCGGGATGAGCGCAGACGTGGGCAAGGGCCAGGGCTAGGGCTAGGGCAAGGGCAACAGCAAGGGCGAGAGCAGGGCACAGAGGTCAAAGATTGATTGAATGAATGGTACTATTATCTAGAATGATGAAACGAATGGGGAAACGAGAACTGCCATGCTACTCCTCAATCTCCTCGAGCGGCACCGTGAGAGGATTCGTACCCTCGTCTGCCATGCACAAGTAGTACTCCTTCTGCTCGTCGGTGTTTTCCTCCCACGGCTGCAGCAGCTTCTCGATCCCGACTTCGACGAGGCCAGCAAACTCGTCGGCCGTGAGGGCTTCCCGGATGACCATCATGTGATAGTACCCGATCTTGAACCGGGCCGCACAGTCATCGGCGATGGTCATCTTGGCCTTGATCATGTTCTGGCTCAGGAAGACCATGTCGCGAGCATCAGTTCTCTTCTTCCGCTCGCCATTCTCATCATCTGCCCGGTAGTAGTGGCAGGTCATCTTCACGCCGAGTGCATAGTCCCATCTCATCATCTTGATGCCGAATCGCTCAATGGTGTTTCGGCCCAGGTCGTGAAAAGTGAGTGTTTGCACGGCATGGGTCAGGATGTCGATGGGGATTTCGGTCGAGTCCGCCCCTGCCAGGAATTTGAGCTTTCCGTCAGCAGCACTGAAGCCGGGGATGTGGCCAAGTTTGGCAGTGAGTGCCGACATGTCCATGTTCTCCGGCACGAGGATGTCAACGTCATCGGTTGTCCGGTTGCTGCCTTGCATGACGACGGAGGCGCCTCCGATGACGACAAACGGGATTCCGGCTCCATTGGAAAGTGCGCTGAGGCAGGTCGAGATTTCCTGACGTGTGAGAGGCATCTTGCGAGTCGGGTCGTAAAGGTGGAATTGGTTGAAGAGTGAAGAGCTGATTGGAGCGTGAAGGATTGAAGAGTGAAGAGTGAAGAGTTGTGGAGCGTGAAGGATTGGAGCGTGAAGAATGGATTGGAGGGTGAATTGATCGAAATTGGAACGTGATTGGAATTAGAACGTGAAGTGATGGTGTTCTGAGGAGGAAAGAGAGGATGGAGAGGAAGGAGAGACTCTGTTATTAAATACAGCTTTCGGTTATGGATTGAGTCTCGGGCTTATCTGCCCCGACATGACTCTTGCTTTTTCTTCCCCACAAAAGTTTATACTGGTTGCGGTGAGAGAAAAGAGGGTTTGCTTTATTCACGCGATTTGTCCAAACCGGCTGTAGAAAAGTGTGTTTTCTCCATCATTAACGGCTGTGACTCGTAACAACCTCCCCAATCTGAGTTATTTTGCGACTAAGGTTATTTGTTCTATGATTCTGAATAGAAATAAAAGAGGATTTGCTATATTCACGGCCACAAACCAACGGCTGTGACTCGTAACAGCCATCCTTATCCGAGTCGTTTTGAATGGCCTTCGTGTCAACCCGGCTGCCCACCCGGCTGCCCAACCCCTCAATCCCTTGCGTGGGACGGGAGGCTATCTGTGACTCACACGTATCCGACAGCAGCTGAAGGACTTTGACTAAAACGTCAGCATTGCTCTAGGTGGTTTTAGATGGCGGGGTTTGTTCAAACCGGCCGGCTATGATCCACGGCCACAAGGCTGTGACTCCCTTATCCGAGTGGTTTTGAATGGCGAGGAGGAGCGGTTTGTTCAAACCGGCCCGCCATGATAGATACAGAAAAAAGAGGCATCTTTGAACTCGTATTGACCTCCCTTGCGTGGGACGGGTGGGTTAGACGTATCCGACAACAGCTGATTCGAGAGTGACTAAAACGTAAGCATAGGTAAGTGGCTTTGAAGGGAGCGGTGTGTTCAAACCGGCCGGCCATGATAGATACAGAAAAAAGAGGCATTTGTGAACTCGTGTCAACCTCCCTTGCGTAGGGCGGGAGGGACTAAAACGTCAGCATAGGTATACAGAAAAAAGAGGCATCTGTGAACTCGTGTCAACCTCCCTTGCGTAGGGCGGGAGGAGGCTAAAGGACTAAAACGTCAGCATAGGTCTGATGTATCTGAGTGGCTTTGAAGGGAGCGGTTTGTTCAAACCGGCTGGCTATGATAAATACGTGTCAACCTGCCTTGCAAGGGGCGTGTGGGTCACACGTATCCGACAGTAGCATCGGGAAGGACTTTGAGTAATAAAACGTCAGCATAGCTCCGAGTGGTTTTGAATAGCGAGGAGGGAGCGGTTTGTCCAAACCGGCCGGCCATGAGCCAGCGAGTGATTTCTGCCCAATTTTCCTCGCATGCAGATATTTACGACTATGAAGCTTATCGAACCAGCCTTCCGAGGGCTTCAGATAAAAGTGGTGATGCAGATAAAAGTGGCGAGATAAAAGTAGTGAAGGCTGGTAAAAGTGATAAAAGTAGTACTCCTATTATTAGTACTCCTATTTATTAGTACTCCTATTTATTAGTACTCCTATTTATTAGTACTCCTATTTATTAGTACTCCTATTTATTAGTACTTGTCACGGCCTGGCCGGAGGGCTGTATATCCAGTGAAGGCGCCGGAAGTGCAGACGTGTAAATAGTGTAGATCGAGTGTAGATCGAGTGCCAGATACTATATATCACGATAGATGCAGTATAACCTTCACGAGGAGCCAGGTTTTTCCTTTTCCACGAGATCTCTCTCTCTTTCTTATATACGTGGGCCTCCCTATCCTGCTCTAGGGTTTCTACCCCTAGGTTGGAGGCTTCATCCTTGCCCGTTTTGTCCTTTGGGGTCATGTGACCCTACAGTTGGTGTCAGCTGCCCTATACCTGTTGTGGCCATGACAGTACTCCTAACTCCTATTAGTAGTCTCACCATTGGAGCCGCTCATGATGCCCTCACAACTCTCACCACCTTTATCAGCTCACTTACTTTTATCTACCAATAACAAATAGGAGTACTAATTAATAGGAGTCTTGTCGTCTCACGTGTCACAGGACTGCACAAAAGCGGCATACTGAGTTACAAGTGCGATAAATGAATGCTACTGAAGTTGAGGCTTAAGGAAACATGCATTTGATCACCCAAAGGTCTTAAGCCGATTCGTCACTGCTACTCTCGCTCTCCTCCGAGTACCGCCTTCTGTTGTACTTTTCCTTTATGGCCTGAATCTTGAGGTCCAGCCTCGGTATGCATCTTCTTGCTGCGTCCACATTTTTTTGACCCTTCCGGATCTGCATCCACTGTCTGCAAAGCGTTTTCATGGCCGATCGCAAGATTACGTTGCCAAATAATTCAATAAAGAGCTGGTCCTCGGGTGGCAGGGAGGCCTTATCATCCGGATTGAGGAGTTCGATGACGTAGACGTACTGGAGGTGGAGGTATTCAGCAATCTCGGAATGGACCCCGGGAACGTCGAACCACTCGGCGATGCCGCTGATGAGTGCTGTCAAGATGAAATGGTCAAAAAGAGTTGCCACTGACTGACACGACGGAATCATGGGTTATTCTTACCATCGACATAAAACAAGGTGTCGGGAAACCGGCAAAGAGTATCGTCGAGGAGAAACGTATTCGCCGAAATACTTGCAGGGCTCAAATCGAGGTGCCACAAACTGGCGGGGGCGAGATTTATCGGCGTAGGCAAGGTCTCAAGAAGACCAGGGGCGGAGAATGCGTGGGTCAGGCAGCCGGTATAGCAAAGTTCGAGTTCGTTCTCGGAAGGCTTAAGACCGCGCTTGCGAAGGACGGAGCAGGCTTCTTCGAGTTCTTCATCAGCGACAGCAATAAACAGATTTCCGATGACAACTGGACTGCCGAGACGTCGGGCGACGGCGTCGCCGACGACGCAGTGTCGCAAACCTGCCTCTTCAAGAAACTCTGCAGCGCGAAGGTGTGGCAATGTGTTTGGAACCATCAAGCCATGCATGATGGAAAGGGAAGATTTGTGGACGGTTCGAGAGGTTAATGATGCGAGAACGATGGTGCGAGAGCGATGGTGCGAGAACGATGGTGCGAGAAGGTTGATGCGAGAAGGTTGATGCGAGAAGGTTGATGCAAGCAATAAGTCACGTCACAGGACCTGGGACAAAGAACGTAATTAAGGCCGAGCCCAGGCTGCGCCCCACAGCTGTCATCAGCTGTCCCTGCCGAAACTATCATCATTATCATGAACCAAGTAAAATTTTTTTTTTTCCAATATAATAAATCCCCACACGAGTTATGCTTGAATCCCGGACGTGCTCACTCAGCGACTCCTTTTAGATTGCATGTCATCAAGCATGGCTTCGGCCAGGTCGGGATCCAAAAAAGGCTGTGCAACGGCCGTAGTATCGATCGTGATGCTTTCTGCCCGGCAGCGTGAGCGAATAGAATGGTTGCGGATGCATGGGCGGCCGTATCCGCACGCACCTTGATGATCGCGCAGGCCGGGTGCCACGAAGGTGATGCTGTCGGACCCGGCCTTTGGGTTGTGTCGGGCCTTGTTGGCCGTGCTCACAAACGGCACGAGCTCGATCCTGTGCTTGACCCGTATGGGTGGTCTCTCGGCGGCACTGCTGCCGTGCGCGTGCGCATGCCCGGCCGGGTTCCCGGGACCCTGAGGGGGGTCCGTCATGGCGCTGGGGCTTGTTTGCAATCTGTGCAATCTGTATCTGTGGAAGCGACAAACTGAAAGACGGTGAGCGCGGACACGTGGCATGCAGCGTCCGCCCAAGGTCCAAGGTGAAGGAACAAGCAGCACCTGAGCACAATGACTCACCTCGAGGACTGGCAGGGACAAGGAACGCCCGGGAAGGCTAGTGACGACGCCCCGTCCGGAACAGTCGAGCCGCTCGCTCCAGGCACGCACGCACGTGACGGTGATATTTTCAGTCAATGGAGCGCAGCTGCAGATTTTGAATTCTGGATGTCTGCTGGCTGGCCAATCAAAATCTCCTGCGGCCGACCCCGCATTATCTTCTTCTCACCGACGACGCAGAGAAAAGATATTCAAGCAACTTGCAGCAACGCACGAGGTCAAGTGCTCATCAACTTGAACTTGTTTCTTACTTGCTTGCGCGGGAAACGGTTCATTACATTAACTTCTCTCACCTTCTGTTGTCTTGTTGCTGCTGCCCCCCACCCTCAAGGTACATTATCGCCTAACTGACCCCTGCTCGTCTGTCTGGTGGCCTGCTGGTGGCCAACAGACTTTTTCTTCTTCTTTTTCTCTTTATCTCGCTCTCCTCTTATTCTCCCTCTCTCGTCATCCATTGTCTCGCTCCCCTCCGCTCCCCCTCCCTCCGCTGTCGGACAAGGCAGAGGCTGCCCACTCCCAGCTTCTGTAGTCGGTTTCCTTGGGGATCTCGACTTGTCGCAACCGATTGACTCTCCGTCCGACCTCGCTGCTGATCAAATCCAGATCCGATCCGAACAATCCACACAGAACCCGCGAACCGACCCGCACGCACGTTTCTGCCCGCGGCTGACGCCGGCGCCGGATCTTGGCCGCCCATACCGTGTCGGAGACGTCGGACCGTTGTAAAAATCGCGCCCGGTTTTGCTCACAGTTCTTCCCCCGCTTGCCTTGCCTTGATCCACTCACATCAGTCCCATCGGCGCGAAACCCCAACCAAGGCAAAAACCCGCCCCCAAAAAAGAATAGCCATATCAATTTCTGTTGAATTGGAGAAAAGTGAGAATATTGGACTTTGTGGGCGCCCGCGGGTTGCTGTGCACTCTCACTCCCCTTGTAGCACCATCAAAAAAAAAAGCTTGCGTTTGCCTTTTTCTTCTTCTCTCCCTCCCCCTCTCTCCTCTCTCCTGCCCCCCCCATCTATGCGCTACTACTGCGTTTGCAATAATATAATTGTTTGGGGCTCCTGCGCCCCGCTGAACTTTGCCGCATGGAAGGAAAGGCCCCAATCGTGACTGCCGGTGCCGGTGCCGGTGCCGGCGCCACCCAAATGAGTCCCACGAGTCCCGTCACTCCTCTCTCCGCCGCCGCCGCCTACGGCCCCGGGGGCGGTGCGCCCCTGGCCCCGGCCGGCTTCCATCACACCACCAAGAGGAAGCGCGACAGCATGAGCAGTCCTGGCAGCCCGGGCGCCAACGACGACGACAACGACGACAAGCGCCACCGCCAGCCAGGCGTCAAGAGGGCGTGCAACGAATGCAGACAGCAAAAGGTGAATCACAACAGCCTCGGGTTGTGCCGTGCGGATGCTAATCGTGCGTGGTCAGCTTCGGTGCACCGTCGTCCAAGACCCCTTCCAGCCGTGCGCACGCTGCGAGCGTCTCAAGCTCGAGTGCAAAATCGAGTCCAACTTCAAGCGCATAGGCAAACGGTCCAAGCAGGCCGAGATGGCTCGCCAGATTGAACGCATGGAGCAGCTCTTGCACCAGGCCAAGGCCAAAGGCTTCGAGGTTGACGACGACGACATCCTCCTCCTGCAATCCCCGATTGCCGCCAGCAGCCACACCCACACGCGCAACCCCTCGCTCATCGGCAGCGAGGAGGCCGTCTCGTCCCTGCTGCACCTCAAGACGGGCGGCCAGTACAGTCTGCCCCCGGCCTACAAGTACGCCCTGGGCCCGGTCAAGCTCACGGAGGAGCATGTCGCCAACCTGTTCCACGAGTACTTCGCCTTTTACCACCGCTTCCTGCCGTTCCTGCCCAACCTCCCGCCCAGGTCCTATCTCGACCAGCACCCGCTCCTGTTCTGGTCCGTCATAGCCGTCGGAGCGCGCCACTGGGCCCCGGACAAGTCGCTGCTCAAGGCCCTGGCCGCGCCCCTGACCCATCTCGTCTGGGACACCATCGCGGAGCTGCCCTCGAGCTACCACGTCGTCAAGGCCCTGTGCCTGCTCTGCACCTGGAGGCTGCCGGCGAGTCTCTCGTCCAACGACCCGACCCACATACTCTGCGGCGTCATGATGAAGATTGCCACCGGCATCGGCCTGCACCGTCCCACCCATCTCCAGGACTTTTCCCGCACCCCCATCGACCTCAACGCCGACCAGATCCACGACCGCGCCGTGACCTGGGCCGTCTGCAACATGGTGGCCCAGTCCGTCGGGACCGGCTACGGGCAGCCCGCCTCGACGCTGTACGACTGGACCCTCGCCGTCCGCCCGGACAACAAGGGCCCGTTTGCGCTCCCGGTCGAGCTGGCGGCCCGCCTGAGGATCGAGATGTTTTGCGACAGGGTGTCCAAGGAGATGTACAGCAACGTCAACGACCCGCGCGGCGTCACCGGCGACGAGCACCGGTCCATGTTCATGAGGGTGTTTGGGCGCGAGTTTTACGAGCTGCACCGCACGCTCGAGGCCGAGAACCAGTCCTCGCAGCTGATACGGCTCTACCTCAGGGCGGCCCTGCTGCACCTCCGGCTGGCCGCCTTTTACGACTCCCCCTCCACCAGCAACCACACCGAGGACCTGGTGTCGCTCTGGCAGGCCACCAAGTCCTTCCTCGAGGACATCACCCTCGACACGGAGCGTGGCCTCGGACCCGCCGACCACGCCGTCCTTCCGTACCTCACCAACTACCTGCAGCAGATGCTCGTGGCCGGCGGCTTCTCCCTGCTGCGGCTGCTGGACTGCGCCTTCTTCACCCCCCTGATCGACGTCAAGCTGGGCCGCGTCCTCTTCAACCGCACCGTCGCCGCCATCCGCCAGACGAGCGTGGCCGAAAACGACCTGCAGGGCCGTCTGGCCGAGCTCATGGTGCAAATGTGGAACGGCCACAAGCTCGCCCGGCAAGCGTCCGAGGGACGCCACAGCGACGCGCCGGCCCTGGTCGACGACAGCCTGCAGCTCAAGGTCCGGTGCCGTCACAGCATGAGCCACGTCTACGACACCATATGGAGGTGGCGGGAAGAGTTTCTGGACAAGGGCCGCAGCTCTCTGGAGAGTAAGACCACCCACCCACCTGCTTGGACATGCACCACCGTGTCCGTCTCGCTGACCATGACATAGCGCTCAAGCAATCCACAAACCCAGAATCAACAAACGACTCGTCCGCGTCATCCACCAATATGGAGAACACCCCCATCGAGCCCCCCCCGCATGGCCTGTCTCTCACGCCAGGTATCCTCAGCTCAGCGGCCGCCATCGCGGTCGCGCCTGCTCTGACGGCAGCCGCGACTATGCCCGGCCTCTCGGGGCTCGGCGGAGGCATTCTGGCGGGCGACATGGAATTCCTCGACACGGGCAGCCACTGGATGCTGGACCACCTCCTGGACTTCAACTACGCTGGGTACGCGCCGGTTGAGCAGCATGTCTAGAAGCCATAGCCAGCGCTCGTCCAAGTGCGTCTGCTTGTAAATGCTTGTCATTTTTTCATGTGTTGATATATCTGCCGGCCTTGCCTTGCGGCCAAGGCCAACGTCCTCCTGCTGGCGACTTTCTTTTTGCTTGTTCAAAATTGGCTTGGCTTCCTTCTTCTGACCTTGTCCTTTCTACTGCTCTTCAAGAGGCCAAGGCCACAATCGGTGGGGATGTCCAATGGTTTTGTTTATGTTTCACGGACGGGGGACATGAGGCGGTGTTGGAGTTTTGGTATGGAATAGCTGATACCTCTTTGATTATACATATCGTCCTTGATTATGCTACTCGGTCTGGGGTATGGCTGTTTGTTTGGGTGGGAATAAATAATAAACAGGCTCTGCACCAAAGGCTCGTGTGATCACGTGATATAACCCAGTCAGAGGCGGCGGCGCGGCGCAGCCAATCATGCGGCGTCTTTTTTTGCTTCCATCATCATGACAAGCAACAGCGACGAGCTGCGACATTCCAGCTGTGCTGGCCACAAGCCAAACACAAACCCTTCACTCACTCAACTCACTCACTTCTCACTTACTCCCACTTACTCCCACTCCCTTCCCCACTCCCTCAATTACCGACCAAAATAGACAGTGCGATTTTATCGTTTCTTCCCTCCCCAATGATAGTGGCGATAATCTCGGCTGGCGCTGGCGGCCCCCCACCGACAAACGCCCTTGGATCTTGGCTGCCATCCTGAGCATATCATATCATATCGCCCGTCTTTTGAGAGTGGCTTCGAGCCCTCTTGGCCTGGGCACAGGAGCAAGCCGCATCCAGAGGTCGCCCAGCTCCTCTCTCTCCCTTGCCTCCTCCGATGGTCGGCCTCGGTTCTCGTGGCGGTCGCTCAACGACACTGCCGCTGTTGTTGTTGTCCTGGCTGTCCTGGCTACTGGCACTATGGCCGGCCCTCTGCTGGATCGGTCGTCCAGGCGCCGCGGCTGCCATGACGCCGGCGCGGCTTGCACAGCTTCGAGAGCAGACGGGCGCCATGTTCTACCACGGATTCGACAACTACATGAAGCACGCCTTCCCCGAGGACGAGGTACGTGCCACTGCCCAAAATTATTGCTTGACTGTATTTTACCTGTATTTCATCTAACCTCCCCCCCCCGATCAGATCCGGCCCTTGTCATGCACCCCCCTGACCCGCGACCGCGATAACCCAAACAACTCTGGCCTCAACGACGTCTTGGGCAATTACTCCCTCACGCTCATCGACAGCTTGTCCACGCTGGCCATCCTCGCCGGCAGCACGTCGCCTGGCAGGTACACGGGCGAGCGCGCGTTGCTGGACTTCCAGAGCGGCGTCGAGGAGCTGGTGCGGTACTATGGCGGCGGCAGGCCGGGTCCGTCGGGCGAGGGCCTGCGGGCGCGCGGATTCGATCTCGACAGCAAGGTGCAGGTGTTTGAGACGGTGATTCGTGGTGTGGGCGGCCTGTTGAGCGCGCACCTGTTTGCCGTGGGGGAGCTTCCGATGGCGGGGTACGAGCCGTACAAGGAGAATGGGCGTGAAGAAGGAGGAGGAGGAGGAGGGGAGGGAGAACAACAACAACAACAACAACATGATGGTCATGGTGAGCTTCAGGTGCCGCCCGTCAAGTGGTCGAGCGGCTTCGTATACGATGGCCAGCTGCTGAGGCTTGCGCTGGACCTTGCCGAGCGGCTGCTGCCCGCCTTTTACACCACCACAGGTCTGCCGTACCCGCGCGTTAACCTCAGGCACGGCATCCCCTTTTACCACAACTCGCCACTGCACCAGAACACCCAGAACAACACCGGCACCGCCAAAATAACAAGCACCGCCGAGACCACGGAAACGTGCAGCGCCGGGGCCGGGAGTCTGGTGCTCGAGTTCACCGTTCTCAGCCGCCTGACGGGGGACACGCGGTTCGAGCAGGCGGCCAAGCGCGCATTCTGGTCCGTGTGGGACCGCAGGAGCCATGTCGGGCTCATCGGCAACGGGATCGACGCCGAGGACGGCCACTGGATCGGTGTCGTGACGGGCATCGGGGCGGGCACGGACAGCTTCTTCGAGTACGCGTTCAAGACGCACATTCTGCTTTCGGGCCACGACCAGCCCGACGGCCGCCCTTTGCAGGACCCAGACGTGCTGGACCCAGACGTGCTGGACCCAGACGTGCTGGACCCAGACGTGCTGGACCCAGACGTGCTGGACCCAGACGCGCTGCACCCAGACGTGCTGCACCCAAACGCGCTGGACCCAGACGCGCTGCACCCAAACATGCTGCACCCAAACGCGCTGCACCCTCCCCTGCCGCCGGAGCGCAACTCGCCTGACGCGTTCCTGCGCGCCTGGCACAAGGCGCACGCCGCCATAAAGCGCCACCTGTACAACGACGCGGTGCACCCGCACTACGTCAACGGCCACATAAGCACCGGCTCCCAGGTCACGCAGTGGATCGACAGCCTCGGGGCCTTTTACCCTGGCCTCTTGGCCCTCGCCGGCGAGCTCGACGAGGCCGTGGGCACCCAGCTCCTGTACACGGCGCTCTGGACCCGGTACGCGGCCCTTCCCGAGCGCTGGTCCCTGCGCGACAACACGATCGAGGGAGGGCTCGGCTGGTGGCCGGGCCGGCCCGAGTTTATCGAGTCGACGTACCACCTGTACAGGGCCACCGGGGATCCGTGGCACCTGTACGTGGGCGAGATGGTCCTGATGGACATTAAGCGTCGCTGCTACTCCGAGTGCGGATGGTCCGGTCTCGAGGATGTCCGGACCGGCCAAAGGACCGACCGCATGGAGAGTTTCTTCCTCGGCGAGACGGCCAAGTACCTGTTTCTGCTGTTCGATCCCGCCCACCCGCTCAACAGCCTCGACGCGGCGTTTGTCTTTACCACGGAGGCTCACCCGCTCATCATTCCCAGGAAGCGTGCCCGACGACCCAGCCACGCTCCGACTCGTTCTTGGTCTCGGTCTCGTTCTCCATCTCGTTCTCCATCTCGTTCTCCATCTCGTTCTCCATCTCGTTCTCCATCTCGTTCTCCATCCCGGGCTCCAACTCGTTCTCGCCCCCCTCGCCCATATTACGACGCCAGCTTCACCAATTCGTGTCCCGCACCCCCCTCGCCCTTCCCCCTCACCGGCTCGCCCACTGCCGCGCGCGCCGACCTCTTCCACGCCGCCAGCCTGGTCGGGCTGCACAACGTGCCAAACATTCATGGCCCCGTCGAGGCCCTCTCGGCCGAGGCTGCCTCGTACACAACGCCCGCCGGCTTCCGCGCCAAGACAAACCACACCGTCTTCCCCTGGACCCTGCCACCCGAGATGCTCCCGGACGACGGCGTGTGCGCCAAGATTGCCACGCACTCGCTGATCCGCCTCGAGTTCCCCAGCAACTGGGGCAAGCCGGCAAGCTCAAAGGCCAAGGGGGCCGGCAGCGCGTTTTCCGACGTGTTCCGCGGCCCGCGCATCGTCCGGGCCGGCCACTTTGGCCTGCACATCCTGGACCTTGCCGGGCTGAAGCTGTCGATGATACTGGAGCGGTCCGACGACGGCGCCGAGCTGGGCATGGCCTGGCGCGTGAGCGCCATCAACAACAGCCCGCTCGGCAAGGACGAGCTTGTCTTTATCAGCGCCGATCTCCTGAGCACCTCGGATTCGCTGTTTGGTCTGGCGCCAGATGTCGCCTCGGTCGACATCGCGCTCGTCATCGAGGCGCAGGTGGATGGTAATGTGTCCGCCGCCGCAGCTGCCGGCTCCACGGCGTCTTTTGCCTCGCGCACGACGCACGACGTGCTGTCGCGTCTGAGCCTCGACATTGACGCCAAGTCGGCCCACTATCGCTCCCTGTTCGAGTCGTTCATGAGGGCCGTCACATCGGTCTTTGACGACGCGGCCCCCTCGACCTCGCCCACTGTCGAGGAGCCCGGTCCCGAATCCGAATCCGATTGCGATTGCGATTGCGATTGCGAATCCGATTCCGACGCCGATGAGGCGGCCGGACACCACCACAACCACCACCACTCCTCGCAGGCCCCCACGAGCAGCACGGTATATCAGCTCTATCACCTCCCCGGCGCGCTGCCCACCGGCCCCGGCGCGGCGCGTCTCCCGCTGGTCACCAACGCCCCCTCGGCGCGTCCTCCGTTTGACGCCAACGCCGACCAGCCGAGCACGTGGGTGACGGATCCGCAGCTGTCGTGGTCCTCGGTCTTTGCCGCCGGCGACGGCTGCAGCGGGCCGCTGCCGCAGCACGCGACGGAGCACCAGGTGATTGTGATGCGGCGCGGCGGCTGCCGCTTCACCCAGAAGATGAACCACATTCCCGACTTTGTCCCGCTGGCAACCAGCGTCCAGCTCGTCCTGATTGTGG